>BHFT01010041.1:0-14446 GCA_004320025.1 Laticauda laticaudata
CTATTCTATTCTATTCTATTCTATTCTGTTCTGTTCTGTTCTGTTCTGTTCTGTTCTGTTCTATTCTATTCTATTCATTTGTGTCTATGACAATTTGCCATGGCCAACTAATCATGACTAACACGCCATAGACAACTCATCGTGGGGCAACTTCCTATGGGACAAAGGTTACATTAATATCAAAGAAATGGTGGAAAAGAATAATTAAAGAAAGGATAAAAAGGAGGGACAGAATGAAATGTGAATGACAAAAATTAAAATATTTTTTTATTTATTTTAAACAATTCAATTGAATTGTGGAATTCTTCCATGGTGAGTTATTCCATGGTGAATTGGCCACAGCAAGTTGGCTGTTTTAATTTTGTTTGATACAATGACCTGCAAAAAAGCTCTATAAAGTGTTGCTCAACTGAAAATATTGATTTTTTTCAAAAAAAACAGTGTTTCAGGCAGTGCAGTTGGATGCTAAGAAAAAAGAAAATTACTCTACAGATTCCTTTTCATTCCATTCTAATTGGTTAGGGATCTCTAGACAAATTCTTATCATAATAGATTCCACCTTGGTATAAAGTACAGGATAGGACATGAATTGTGTATTTACGTTATGTATGTATTCTGGCTAGGTTTGGAGAGTCATCTGAATTCTATTTGATAGCACTGTTTATAAACTTGCTGAAAAACATTCAAAAAGTATTCATTCATACATTTTCTGCTGATTTCAAAGGTTTCCATTTACAGACATGTACAGACATCTGTGAAGTATCTTATATAGAAAGTACTTTGCTAAAAAAAATGTTGCATTTATTTTGCAAAAGGTATGACTGAATGACATTACAAAACTCTGAGAGCTTCAGATCTCAGTATGAATTGTTTGTTTGCTTTTGAATCATTCTTGATTCTGGACAAGTATTGGACAAATACCCCTAATTTGTTCAGCAACATTCTTGGGAATAGCTTGCCATTGCTTTCAGTCTTAGGACTGAGAGAGAGTGATTGGCCTAAATCAGCCAATGAGTAACCAGAATTCGTGGCCTTCCAGTTTCTATCTCTGTACTTTTAACTATTACACCAAACTGGCTCTCTTTATTATGTGTGGCTTCTATATATTGACTAGTTAAAGGATCGGCAACATGTGGCTCTGGAGCTGCATGTGGCTCTTTCATCCTTCTGCTGCAGCTCCCTGTTGCTGGTCGGCTCCACAATTAATAAGGCTTTCGGTTAGGTAGAGGAAAAAAGATGCCATGATAGGAGGAGACTATGTTATGTGGGAACTGGACTTCCAGTTGGCTCAAGAATTGAATGGTTGGCTTCTGGTTAGGACCTTTGTGGCTCTTTGAGTGTTTTAGGTTGCCGATGCCTGGACAAGTTCATAGTTCATATAGTTGTTTGAAAATCTAATGGATCAAATTTCTTACCCATTCCTACATGTTTGTATAGGAGAGTCACAGAGGGCTAGATGCTCATATAAAGTTTATCATATCCTTTCGTTTCTCTAGAATCTCATGGCAGCTTGCATAGAAATCTGTCTTTCAATGGCTTGGCATTTATGCTACAAAAAAATTAAAACTTATGCACAGCTATTTCAAAGTATGTCATTATGACATCTGTAGTAAGATTTCTGAAAAAATAAACATCAGAGGAATGAGGTTGGTGTAATTGAAAACGAAGCTAAAAGAACAGTGTAACTGGTTTGTGAAGCTTATTTTGTAATTCAGTCACACATCTTTATAAGCCATGTTGTTCAAAGGGTGGATGATAGTGGAAGAAAAGTTATTAAAATGTATTCTTTCCAAATCCAATTGCTTCATTTCAACTTGGCTTGTCAAAGCTAATGATAACTTTTGGACTGAGTGCTATTATATGCTTTATTGCAAGGTCAATGCCAGATTCAGTTTGCTGCACATTTGAATGGCATTTTTTTTTTGCATGATATATGTGACATCCTTCCTCCTTTGTGTGGTCATCTGAAATTATAATTAAATGAAAAAATATTTCAAACTCAAGAAAGTTGCAACCTGTTATAGAAGAGACATTGACTATAGGGAGGAGGCAGCAATAACAAATAATGTAAAAAATGCTTGACCACTCAGCCTCATTCATTCAATCATTCAGTCATTTTCTCCTATTTTAAAATATTACATTTTCATATCACACAACAAATTCAGACTGTAAAAAGGATAATGCTGCCATACGTCAAAAACATTTCTGAAACCACCAACAGACTATTGCAACCACTTGGCATCAGGGCAGTACACAAACCAATTAAAGCCCTCCAGAACATCCTATGTAAACCAAAAGACCCAGCAGCCCCAGAAGAAGAACACAGGAGTCATTCTGGCAATATACAATGTAAAGACTGCAACAGACACTATATGGGGATAAACAGACAGAAGATTAGCAAAGTGCTAGTCCAACTAACAGCAGAACATACGATGAAACCCCCTTAATTTTACAATACATGGACATAGTTTCCATGTAATACATAGTTCCATACAATACATGGAACTATAGTTTCAACTGTGAAACTGTTACCATTCTAGATCAAGTCAAGTACCAAAAACATAAGAGAATTCCTGGAAGCCTGATACTCTGATAAATCAGCCATCAAGAGGCACATAGACATAAACAGCCTCTACATTCCATTCAGAAGAGACAATCAACAAGCCAAAAAAGGAACAAAAAGTCCGAAAGACCCTCCCCACATGCACACACCAACTATCAATACCCACGTGAGCAGAGATTAACACCAAGATTAACATCAGACCAATAATCGAGAAGGAGGCAATGAGCCAATCAATGAACTGCCAAACAAGCTAATAATAAACAGGTTAATGGAAGAACTACCAAGACCATCCCTTACCAACACTGAAAGAGCAAGCTACTAGAATATAAACTGAGATCAAATCCCATTTCCTACCAGTACTGATGACATTACCAAGTTTGCATAAGGAAACACCTGCAAGAAAACAACCAAACTCGGAGAACACTAAGGACTCCTCAATTCAAAAAATGTCCTGTGCAATTTAAGGAGAAGAATGTTCTAAAGCCCCCAATTTAACATTCAGACCATAAAAATAAATGTTTGGTAATTGGATCTTTAGGAGTGCAAGAAATCTCTGTCCAAGATGACTAATAACTGTTGCTGGACATAGTTGATAGTATTGATCAAAAACAAATACCTGACTTCATTATAAAATAGAACTAGTGCAGATCCTATTTGAAAGCCTTTCATGAACAAAGGACTTGTAGGTGATTATAATTGCTTGGAATCATACATCATAATTATCCCTCCTCATATTAACTGGGTTAATATGTGTCAATCTATGTCTATGGAGATTCTCAATCATCCAGGTCATGGTTGTCCCAAAGTGCTGTTTCTAAAAGGCAACTGGACTTTCTTGTTCTTTTTTTCCTTTGAAAACATTTCACTTCTCATCTTCTCCAAGACAAATTCCTTGTGTGTCCAATCATACTTGGCCAATAAAGAATTCTATTCTATTCTATTCTATTCTATTCTATTCTATTCTTGGATGAGCAGCAAAACATTTTCAAACAAAAAGAAAAAAAAACTCCCCTTGCTTTTTGAAAAAGCACCTTTCGAGCTTCAATCCATGGATTAATAGAAAAACATTCCAACATAAATTGCCCTGCTCCCATTATTCAGTCTTATTCTACTTCTGTGTTAAACCTGGCAACTGGTACTGTTCTTATACATTTAATGCCAGGCAGGGAAATAAATTGATTGATTCCCTTGGCTTCATTTCCCTTCCCATCAGTTACTGGTAGAAAGAAAAAAAGAGAACCACTAATCCCTGTTGCTGGGATGGTATGGGGTTGAGGGAAGAAATGAGTTTTGTTAGATAGACCTCATGGTTTAGCCTACAGGTGTCAAACTTGCGGCATTACATTGCCATCACGTGACATATCATGATGTTATTTTCCTTTCAAGGAGCTGGAGTGGGCATGGCCTGCATGTGACATCTCCGGCCTGCTGGCTGCCAATTTGACCACTTCTGAAAATGAGGTTCTGAAACAGTACTGAACCATCAGTTGGGGAGTGTATCTTACGCCGGGAAAAAAAATGCTTCTAATTTAAACAATTAATTAAAATAAGATCTGCAAATGAATGGTAACAAACCAGATAAGATAGGTTTAAGGAATCATGCAGAGAAATCACAAGTTCTTAAAAGCTCCATGTGTCTCCAGTATGAAAACTACCTCTTCTGTTCCACCACAAATATTATTATGCCTGCAGCAATATAGTCATCTTGAGTCTCCTTTCACCTCAAATTGCCACATCTACAAACCCATTACAAAAATTATTTTAATGCCCTCGCAGCCAGAAGGCATTCAAAGCCTCAGTGTTCTGAATTATTAGAAAGTGGCAAGATGTGGATCTGCATCCCTAAGATAGACTACCTTAAAATATCTAGAGTGCAGTTCCTAGTCATCTCTATCAGCCTAACTTCAGGAACTATGAAAGCGAGAAAGAGAGAAAACCTCAGTCTGCTTGCTAATCATCAAGATGCAAAATTTAATTTCATTAAGATGCATTAACACATACTTTTCTTCCAACAGTCAGTCATCTCTCTGTTTGTCACTTCCTTGCATGTGCACATGGGCCCTTTGAAAACAACTCAGCTCCACATCTTTGCCTTATGCTTATTCGAAACTGTGTCTTCCACTAGTCAAGCCCACTATGTTCCTTCCTTGTGCAGGGCATTTAAAAACTACTCAAGAAAAGACCAGGCCAAAGAAGAAAAAAATATGAAAAAGACAGAATCAGTTCTTCGCCAAGCAAGAACAACAAAACAAAAAGAATTCTTTTTTTTTTTAAAGAAGAACCCAAATATGTTTAATAGAGAAGCTTAATGACATGTCATGTTTGACTTCCCACACTTATGAAGTGAGAAGGCACAGTGCTCTGTTCTGTGACTGTCACTATGACATTGGATATCCGTGAATGGCTGAACCTGCAAAATTATTTTATAGGTTGTCCTACCTACCCCCTTTCAAATTCTGTTACTTACAGATTGCAGGCACGGAAAACCTATGTGCCTTTAATCCATCACCTAAGCTATTTCTGACCCACGTCTAATGTTCTTTTGAAAATTAGCATGTTAAGATGGTGTCTAAAAGTGGCCTAGCTGACAGCTTGCTGACAGAGTGTGAGAGGAAGTTCTCCATTCTTCCTTGACTGTGACTTATCATTGGGACTATACCACATCAATAAGCTTCTTGCAGTAATATATCAAGAGGAGAATTGAGGAGAAAGTTGTTGACAGCACCCTTATGACTTCAAAGTAAGAGGGGCATATCCTGTGCACACAATCAAGGACAAGTCCTCCATCCCACCACCAAACACAGGTCTGCTAGTCTTTCAATTGAATGGCAAATCTATGCTGATAAAGAATTTGTGTTACAACAAACAAGCAATGTGGAAAGCAACGATTGCACACTGTGGGAGCTGATGCTTCTCCAACCAGTCTTTCCTGCACCCAAGTCAAATGGTTCTGGAGAGCAGAACAAAAAGAATGGAGGATCCATAGCTGAAGCAGCCAAAAGTGGCCTGGGCATAGCCCAGCTCTTGACCATCACCAGCATCATTGTGAAAATGGCCCATTGTTCATATAACAAGACATATGTTAGAAGGAAAGGGAATACACTATTAAAACAGGCCCTCTAAATTCAACTGTGCAACAGACTGGAGCAGGGGTGTCAAACTTGTATCATCATGTGATGTATCACAACTTTCCCCCCCTTCACTAAACTGGGCGTGGGCCAGAGGTGGTATTCAGCAGGTTCTGGCCAGTTCTGGAGAACCAGAAGCGGAAATTTTGAGTAGTTCGGAGAACCAGCGAATACCACCTCTGACTGGCCCCGCCCCCATCTATCCTCTGCCTCGTGAGTTCCAGCTGATTGGCTGGGTCTTCTTTTGTTGCCCTGCACAGGAGAATGGAGCTGGAAATCAGGTTATTGGGGTGGGGAGGGAATGGGATTTTGCAGTATCCTTCCCCTGCCATGCCCACCAAGGCACACCCACTAAGCCACACCATGCCCACAGAATCAGTAGTAAAAAATTTTGAATCCTACCTCTGGTGTGGGTGTACCAGCCATGATGCATCCAGCCCTCTTGCCATTATTTTGATACTCCTGGACTAGAGTATCTCCTGATGCAAGTGTTCATGATTTTAGTTGTTTGATTTGGCTGCTGTTGTGCTGGCATGGATCAGTAGAAAATGATCCATGATCAGTAGAAAATGATTCTCAGAGAGAAAAGGGAAGAAGAGGCTCAGGTATAGCCTGGGAAGGAAGCTACACTGTCAGAAAGGCAGATGAGCTGCTAGCCAGGACAGATACAGGCAGCATTCCCATTCCTTCTAACATATGTCTTTGGTCAAGTGTACTGTATGATATTGAGAACTAAAATCTTGGGAGAAAACCTACCACTTCACTTCCTGTGAAAGAGAGGGAGAAAGAAAGAGGGAGAAAAAACAGAAAAATAGGTTGTCATGCTATATTTTAATATTGCTAAAATATGCTGTTGGACAGATTGTGTTTGGAATTTTGGCTGAGAGAAACATTCTAACTGTGGGGGGCAATTTGTGTATGGGGTGGAAAATTCCTCAGCATGAAATGGTGAGGACATCAATGGGAGGCTTCCCCATGCAGAAGAAAAAACAAAAATGTCAGACACAATGGTGAACTATACCTCAAACCCAAGGCAGTCAGGGAAGCAGGGAGACAGTCTTTGGAGAAGATCCAGAATAAGAAGAGGGAGAGGCATCATGCAGTGTCTATTCAGAAGGTTGACTGAAGAGATGTAACATGGCAAGAGGAAAGGCGCTAAACACACTCTGATGTAACCCTGCCAATTCCTTTCCTATCTTAGTGAGAAACTGATGAGAGAAGGAGGAGGGAAATGTAGGGGTAGCTGGTAGCTTAGCAACAGAGCAGTGCTACTATTTGGGAGTCTTTCTCTCTGAGAAAGTGACACTGGGAAAGTATGGATATACTCTTGTGAACAGATGTTCTTCAATATTAGTGTAAATCTTGTTGCATGGCTAGCTGTCCTGCGACAAGTTGACTGTGGTGAGTTTGGCTGTGGTGAGTTGGCCACAGTGAGCTGTCTTAGACCCCCTACCAGCAATCCTTCTTTGGGAAAACAACAGAGGCAAGTATTCATTCCTATTCTTTCCCTGAAAACTCTTCCATTGGTGATGCTTCTGGTATTCTTCTTTTAAAATTTGTTGCCCTCCTATACCACATTTTAGAACTTCAAACAATCTAGTTTGGGAAGTAGTGATACCACATGAGGAATTCCCCAAACTGAGTACTACACATAAAAAGTTCATTGTTCTTTTCCATAGTTTAATTTTGTAATTGCCTTTCTATATGATTGAAATACCTATAATGCCACGAAAAGGAGGAGAAATGATGGAAATATACCTTGAATTGTACCAAGAATCTTTAGCGCTGTGTTTTAAGATCATGCAGGGGCAAGTATGTCTCTATTGATCTACAGTGCTGAAATTGCAGTGATCCAATCTGTAATTAAATTGTATTTTTGTGTGTATATAGATAGAGGAGAATATCAGTAGCTCAGTGTTGAAAGAGGACTCCTTGGTGGCTTCTGAGCTTGGTTATTTTCTTGTAGACATTTCATTACCCAAACTAAGTAAAGCCCATGTCACACTACACCAACGGATGCAAAGAGGATGTAAAACAGAGAAAAACGCTTGCCATCCGTTGGAAAACGTGATGCATCCGTTGTGTTCATGCATACGTCTTTCATACGCTCTATCCATTCGCGGGGAGGAGGAAGAAAAAAAAAAAAAAAAAAAAAAAAAAAAAAAAGTAGATGTGGAAGCCGCCCCCGCCGCCCCCCCCCCCCGCCGCGCCAAAAGGGGGTTGTTTTTTTGTTCTACCCCCCCCCCGCCCCGCCCCCCCCCACCCCCGCCCCCTTTTGGGAAATTGTGTTCAGCGCAGCCTCCGACTCTAAATTTCATCCGCTCAAAAGTTTTGAGCTGCATAAAACTTTTTGAGCGGATGAACTTTCTGCCGCGTACGATCTACATCTGCGACACATAAGGGCAACAAATGTTCTATGTCTGTTGTCATCCGTTATGTGTCCGCTGTACCCTTCAGCATCCTCTGGGCATCGTTGGCCAACTCACATCTGCTCCAGCGGAAACGGAAGAGGGGAGGAAGGAGAAGGTACATGGAATGTCACAACAGGTTTAGTAGCACGGACATAGAAAGGATGAAAGCGATGCAGCTCTGATATAAAGCATCAAAACGGACAAAACGTTTGTATATGGGATGTATTCAGATATTTTAGGATTTGGAGGATGTCTAGAGTATGTGAAGGAACCTAGTGGAAAACCGACATTTCTATAAAAAGGGGTAGGAAATCACCTGGATCTCAGTATCAGTCCAGGAGCCTGGTGTGCAGCACTCTTCAGTCTGGTCTTCTCTTCCACATATCCATTGATCTCCACGCATGGATCATAACACACTCCTTTGGTAGCACGATCATCAACACCAGAACCAAGCCCTCTTCAGACGTTTTCTCCTTTTCTACGCAAAGAGAAGGAGGCAATCAAGAAATGTGTGGGTCTGATGATGGATCGGGAGAAGAGCGGAGTTTGAACTGAATGACAAGCTTATGGTGGAGCTGAGAATGAAGACACTTCATGCATCCAGCACTTCATGAGGATGCCACCAGCCTGTTTTGACGAAATTGTAGAGCATCTGAGACCCAGGTTGACCAGCCTAGCACCAACTTCTGTCATAACCTGGACCCTGGAGGAAGGTGGCACTGACTCTGGGAACCTGGCCTCTGGGACACTACAGGACATGCAGTATGCCTGGAGGGTGCCACACAATACATCAGCATTGTGGTCAGAGAAGTGTGCAGGCATCATCGAAAATACGTGGAGGAGCTCCTCCAGTGTCCCACACTGAAGAAGGCTCTAGGAAAGTTGCAGAGCAGTGGTATCAGGGTGAACTTTCCCACACCATTGGAGCCATAGATGGGAAGTACGTGGCCTGCAAAGTTCCAGCGAGTCAGGGTCTTTTATCACAATTTACAAGGTTCTACAGCATTGGTCCTTGCCAAGGTTGATGCTGACTACAAGTTCATGTAATCGATGCTTCAGGCAACGGTCAGCTTCAGTGCCCAGATATTACAATGCCAGTGACCTCAAGGATGGGCTGGAAGCAACCTCATCATAGTTTTCCAGATCCAGACGCCTACACCAATGACACACAAGTTCATCATGATGACGCCTTCTCCGCTCAAACACACTCATGAAGCCTTACACTTCAAGATACCTACCCGTGAAGAGAGGATCTTCAACTACAGGCTGTTCAGAGACAAAATGGGTGTTGGAAGAACGCCTTTGGCATCCTGGCCAACGGTTCAGGTACTCTCCACACCATGCAGCATCGGCCCAAAGACCGTGAGGAGGATCGTGGAAGCTTGCTGCATCCTGCACAATCTCATGCGCACTACTACCCAGTGCTGCAGACAGGCTTGTGGATTCGTCAACAAGGCTTGGGGACATGGAGCCTGGTGATGGAGGCAAGGCTAAACCTGATAGACACTGTGATGTGCAAGGCCCAACAGAGCTTCATGTGAAGGGAAGAAGCAAGCGCAACCTCCTTGAAACACTGGTGCAACTCCCCAGCTGGAGCAGTGGAATGGCAAGACAGGATGATAAGATGCTTAATGCATGTTCCTTGAGCCTGTCCTCATAACACTGATGAGTTGTGCCATGTATTTGTGAGTGGCCTACAATGAACAGGGCATTAAAAAGAGCTTGTTTATGTTGAATGTGCTGATCAATGATTAATGTTGTTGATAAAAAAGGGCCGTTATGTGTGGCAGCTGGGAGGGTGGACATACAGTCCCACTATGCTTGCGCTGGAGTTTTATCTATCCACACTATCCTTACCTGTCACAACTATCCTTACCTATCACAGCTATCCTTACCCATCCCACAGCTATCCTGACCCATCCCACAGCTATCCCATACCCATCCAAAGCTACCTTACCTATCCACCATCATCCAAGGCTTAACCATTTTTTCAAAGTTTTCACCAATCTTATTATAGCAAAAAAAGTGAACCAAGTGTGTTAAGCCAAAGATAACCTTTATTATAACAAACTGTATGACTTTATTAAAAAGCAAAATAACCAAGTAAGTGTCTAAGCAAAGATAAACTGAACAGGTAACAACTCAGTCTCTGGCACTTTTCTCAGTCACTGAGGCATGCCCATGGTCTCAGATGTTAAGGCGGCAGGGACTGTGGAGGTGGTGTGGCTGGAGTGCTGGTCTGAGGCCATTGGGTCCTGGCCCGGAGTACAACAGGAGATGGTGTGTGCAGGAAGCTCAGAGAGCTGACACTCAGTCCCGTGAGGTTGAGAGCCCTTCATCAAGTACCTGGGATGTGAGCCCAAGACTGATGACAGATGTCTGAGGAAGGCTTGGCTGTGGGTGGAGGAAGGAGGAGTGTAATGGGCTGTCTGGTCTGCAGCTGGGCGACGGTGAGGCATCTGTGGCCTCTGTTTTGGTCCGAGACCTGGGCCTGACTGGGAAGGTTGCCTCTGCTGTGGGAAGTCTGTAGTGGTTAGCCTTGGTAGGTGAGGAGCTGCTTGAAATCGCGTGGAAGGGCTGTGATCATCACCTGGGGTGGAGAGCAGACCTGGAGTCGGCGTAGGAGCAGGTTCAGCTGGGCCTGGAAGGTGGTGCTGAAGAGCTCTATGATCTCTCTATCACCTGGTATGGACCGTCAGGCATGTCCATGAGGGTCTGGCTCACCCGTAAGTGAGGAGCGGCTTGCAGTTTCGAGATGGTATGTCGAAGTGGCCAGCTGGAGAGAAGATTGTGCTGCTTTGATTGTGTCCCTGATCTCCAAGAGGACAGTGTGGCTCTTCCCTCTGTCTCCTCTCTGCTGCTTTCTGGAGGTGGAGCTGGCGGGTGGGGGTGGTTGGTCTCTGGTGGCTGCTCTCCTTGCTCCATTTGAGACAGGGGATCTCCACGTCATCTGGCATGGGGAGTGCAGCTGTCGGGGGGGTCTTTTGTCGTGGCCCTCCAAAGACACTTGCCTGGACACGGTAGCCTATCTCCTGGCCAGAAGAGGACTGGTTGTCTGTGGGCTGTCTGAGGGAGAGGGTTGTCAGAGGGGCTGCTCCTTGTGGTGGACCTCACCCTCCAGGAAGCTGCACTTGGCATGACGTAGGTCTCGGTCCAGTTGGGGAAGCTTGACTGTGGCTGCCCGGATTTCTTCAGGTGCAGCTTGCCATACCAGTGTGCAATGTGCTTCCACCACCCAGGGGAATCATACAGGCAGTGTAGCCCAGGCTTCCGCTTCTCTCTCCCAGCCTGCCTGCTTTTTTGGTGTTTGCGATAGAGCCCTGTGGCCCTTCCTCCACAGGTACTCATTCTCCATCAGCCATTCCAGCAATCCTCCTTCGTGGTCCTCAGAGAATGGAGTACTGTTTTCCTCTCTCCCTTCTCGGCTTGCCTGCCTCTTCCTCCTCTGGCAGTGCCTTCAGGGCCTTCCAGCAGGCAGAGCTTTGATGGCTTGGGGCTGGTCACCACAGCAGACGCACAGCAACCAGCAGCAGAAGAAGAAGCACCACAAAGCAGGAGAAGCACCAGCAGCACCAGCAGAAGCAGCAGCAGGAGAAGCAGCGAGAGAGAAGCACCACCACCACGCAGCACGCAGCAGCAGAAACACCAGCCGCTTCAGAGTCAGCACCAGGGGTGGGATAATGTTCTGTCTTCTTGCCAGGACTGGCAGGAGTGGCACAGGCTTCCATCTTCTTCCATGGTGTCTCTCAAGATGTCTCTGGCAACAGTCTTTCCTCTGAATGCTGACTGCTTGCGAGCTGCATCCATTTTATATCTGCGGAGCTGACGCAATGACACTTTGCATCCGCTATACATCCGCTATGCATGCCGCTATGCTTCTATAGCGTCCGTGATGCATCCGCATCATCCGCTATGCATCCAACCTTCCGCTACGCGTCCTCTTCGCTATTCTCCCCGGACCTCTGGCGGATGTTGTCATCTGCTTCCATCCACTTCATCGCTACGGCTTCTATCGACATCCCTTTACATACCGTACATCCTCCCCACATCCGTTCCTTTCCGTTCTTTTCCGTTCTATTTATGCAAATTTGGGCCACTTTTGAGAGCAGATAACAATGGATGGAGCCACCCCCGAAATTTTGCTCTTCCGCTGTGTCCTTTTTGCATACGTTTTGCATCCGTCGGCCAATGTGACCTAGCCTTAACATCATCAGTGCACTGATAAGAATCTCAAGGACTCCTCACGTATAATGTTTCCTATATAAAAGAATATCTGTATGTTACAAATAGGCCAAAGAGCCAGCATTCTTGATGTAACAGTCGGCATGACCATGTCTGTGCCAGAGCATGAGAGCATTTTAGTGAAGCATTCTTGCTTTAGAAATTTGATATATTCATATGAAAATCAAAGAAAGGCTGTTGCAGTTGCAATGCTTTAATCGCTGCAGATGTATGCAGTGGTAACAAAATGGAGCTGAGTCACAAAGAAATGTTCCATTTTCAGAATTAATGTTGCAGGTTCCCCTATGTAGACTAAAAACAGAGGAATGCAGATCAGAATATGGATTTTAGAGATTGATATTAAAGAAAGGAAAAATCTAATACATTTTTAATGTTCCAAAGAAGTCCAAAGCAGCAGAACTATTACAGAATTATTATTGCAAAGAGCAACAGTCTCTCATGTCCTTAGCACTTACCCATTACTCCATCCCATTTTCTCTGGCAACTGTTCTATTTTTACCCTTAGATATATACTGTAAACTAGAATGGCTTGTATATACTGGATTATCTACTGCTTGAAATTGAGTTGGATTAAATGACTTTATTCTGTGGCTGGATTTATTTTCTAGGGCACTCTCCATCACAAAAACAATGTTAATTGTGCGCTCAATATGCTTAGTTCACTTAGAGAGGTGACAGCTTTGGCCTTTCCAAATTTGAAGTCATTAGTTCTATCAGTGTGAGACAGGCTGGAAATTTAGATGGACTCCTGTTTATAGCACACAATTTGAGTCCGAGGTTGCTGATAATGAAATGAGATTGCCTCCATGCTCTACTGTGATTTTAATTAAAGTTTTAAAGCAAGAAATGAATGACAACGTACAATGCCTATTTGCAGAGGGAAATTCTAATGACATTGCTATTGGCAGAGCTGCAATGATAGTGTGTCATTTTCTCTTTACATTAAAAAAATGTAGAGAATGCAGATAAAGAGAAGAGCACTAAAATATTAGGATAAATAATTTGTTTTATGGAAGCTCAACTCCTTCTAAAATTGTTTGTATGTGTGTGTGTATGACAAAATCAGAATAGATAGGACAGAACAGAACAGAATAGAATTCTTTATTGGCCAAGTGTGATTGGACACATAAGGAATTTGTCTCTAGTGCATAAACTCTTAATGTACATACAAACAACAAAGTGATGTCATAGATCATAAACCATAAGATACAATCATAATCATAAGATACAAACAACAACTGATAAGAAAACAAGCAAGTTCAGAGAGCATCAAGCCCTCCACCCCCAACAAGTGATAAATCATAAGACACCAAGAGGAGAAGGTAGTAGGAAAGATCTGAAGGTGAGAAAGATAAGAAGATGACAAAGATAATAGCCTAGCATAGATAGTACTATGGAAATTAGGATTTTAACAGTGATGGCATGAGGGAAGAAACAATCTTTGTGTCTATTTCTTTTGGCATGCAATATCCTTAGGAGAGAATTGAAACAGTTAGGTCCAGAATATGAGGGATCTGGAGATATTTTCTCAGCCCTGTTTAGATGGACTTACCCCTTTTCTATATGAATTGATCCATTCATACATTCAGTCTATTGGTTAGAGGGCTGAGGCCAATTCAATATGAGTTGACCTCAGCCTTCTAAAATACCATAGAAAGACTTTTATCTTTCTATATGAATTGAGCCATGCCCAAAAGGACAGGGCTTGCATCATGACATACCATTAGCCAATTTGCTGATTTTGATTGTTCCACCACCATCACCACACAGATGTGTTGGAAGAGGCATAAAGAATGGCAAAAACATTTTGCTCCAGTTAAAGTACTACACACCTTCTCAGAAGCTTCCCAAACACTCTGCTGTGGCAATGAAAACAATTAAAAGCCTCGTGAATGAGACACATTCCTCAGTGCCATGAATGTGGGAGTTAAAGCCCATGTCACACTGCACCAACGGATGGAAAGAGGATGTAAAACGGAAAAAAACATTTGCCATCCATTGGTTAACGCGATGAATCCGTTCTAAACTCACTGCATCCGTTTTTCTTCCTCTCTATCCATCCAGCATCCATCGACTGACATTTCATCCGCTCAAAAAGTTTT
>BHFT01010043.1:0-23844 GCA_004320025.1 Laticauda laticaudata
TCGAATGGATGGCAAGGTTTTTTGTCCGTTTTACATCCTCTTTGCATCCGTTGGTTCGGTGTGACATGGGCTTTAAGCAGAACAGTTTCAACTCTTACAAGGCAATATAGTTAAAGTGCCATGTAACATTTATTAGCAGACATGGTAAAAGTATCATTAATTAAGTGGTTAGAAAAATGTATTTATATTTCAGAGCAGTACTAGGAAATTGCCAAATAACCAAATAATCCACATGCTACTGATAGAGTTATGAAGTTTTTGCAATCCAGTCATATGGAACAGGAATTACCAGTTGCAGACACTGGATTTAGAACCCATAGAGGCACCTCAGATTGCATTGTTAACTTTTGATGGGTAATGGAAAATGCAAGGGAATTCACAAAGTATTCTATTTTTTAATTGCTTACACAACACTTTTTGACTGGGTAGAACACCACTAATTGTGGGTATCTCATAAAAAATACTTAAGGAATCACTTACAGAAGTTGAAAGAACAACCCACTCTGCTTTTCAGTATTAAATGCCCAAACAATCTGTGAATGGGCAATGCAGACAGACAGAGCAATTGAAGAAATAGCCATATCTTGCTAGACTCATATATTCTATGGAGACTCAAGTAAACAATGGCTGCTATTAGGAGGACTCTGAGTGATTCAGATGTTACACAGATAACAAAGGAATGTACTGTCACAACAATGATTTTCAGGTTATAATATATGACTAGAACATCAGGGAGAACAAAGAAAAATGTATGCCTTTAAATTTGGCTGCTGGGAAAGATTGTTGAGAATATAACTTGGACTTCAACAAGAACAAATTATTTAACAGTGAAATAAATCCAGACTACTAATTGGAACCAATAGTAATGAACCTAAAACCTACCCTTCCCCCCAAATATATATATATATATATAAATATTCAAGGAAGAGATTTAAAAAAAAACACAGGAATGTAGGAGATACACAGTTGAGATTAAGGGCAAGGTCAAATTCACCATCAATTTGGAGTCACTACAATCCCATAAAAGATCTAAGACCACTGGCCTTGTAATCAATTGACTCTTATCTAATGCCAATTTGCTTTGACCAGTAGCAAATCAAATTCTTGTGAATAGGTAGCAAGAAGTAAACTTGTACAACTTTTGAACTCTATGTCCTGATTTCCTATGCCTGACACAAGAGATTTACAAGCTGTAAAAATTGGTTTAAAATTTGTACTTCATTCTTCCTTACATCCCCTATATCACATCATCATAGGAGCAGCAGGCAGGTGGGAAGGAAAAACCATCAACTATCAGCATACATTTTAGTGAATTTGTGCTTTCCCCTTTTCTACTTTTCATTTTCATTCCCATCTCATACAAATAGATAAAATAATTTTTTAAAAAGAATGTAACATAACAGCTACTTTTCTTACTTCTAGTTATATGCATTATTCCATATGCATTGCATAAACATCTTTCAGGTCCTAGATCAAATATAAGTTGGATTTTTGTATGCTTCTGTAGTTCATGTTAATTTAACAGAGGACTGATAAAAAAATGTGAATACTTTTTATTTCAAAATACAGTTGGCTTAAGGTGATAGCAAGTGATAATGCCTTCTTGGTTGTAATCAAAATTAAATCACAAGCATTTGCTATCATAGATGGAACCTTTCCTTCGGTATTGTGAAACTGGAAAGGTCATTGCAAATGACATGTTTTCTATAACATTAATAATATTTCTACAAGCTGAATTCTGCTTAGCATCTGTTTTCTACTCATTCCAATTTAAAGAACTGCCTGAAAGAGAAGGCAACTTAATATTGCAAAGATTTTCATTTTATCACCCAGAAACTTTCCCACTTAAATCCTCTAACTTGAAGAATAAAGTAGGATGGAACAGTGAGAATTGAACATCGCTTTTGGTCTTGTCAAAATAAATTAATTACATATAGCCACTTTGATGCCACTACATATGCCACAAGCACCTATAATCCATCATATAATTTTATACTGTATATGACTATGTGTAGCTTTAGATTATGTATTTGTGTGAATGGATACTTATGAAAGTTGAAATTCATAAGACCCACTCAAGCCACAAAGAAAGGAAGAAATTATTGTTTTGGAAGATTTCAGCCCACATATGTCAGTTCTGAAAAAGACAACACAATATGGTACTCACAGTCAAAGTTAGTTCCTAGAAAAGAGTTCTCACATGTCCTGTAGGATGCAAAGTTACTCTGGGGAGAAGAACAAGATGATGTAGGGGGATGTAGGGGGAAAATGTAAATGTTGTACTTGATAGACTCTCAAGCCCTTTTGAAAATTATCCAAATATCTCAGATCTGTAATCCTTTGGGGGCATTATAAAAAAATTAATCCTATCTGATGTCATTTTGATTCTTCTGGAAGTCAAATCTAATCTGTCACCTAGATATACAAATATATGAGTATAGTTTTTCTCGCTCAGAAAATGATCAATAAAAATTGAAAACCTGATTTTTTTAAATTGAGGTTTTTAATAAAACAGAATAAGATGCACTGGAGATATCCAAGTTACTTGAACATGTAAATGATGCAATTACATAAGAAAGAATTGGCACAGTGCTGATGCTAGTGATAGTTAGCCAAGCAGGGCTGAAGGCTAGATGGGGATAAATGGGATTCCTGTCCAGATTCATACATGTGTATTCATACAACTATGGCTGCCAAATCCTGGGATGTCATGTAATTGATCGCTCAGTCCATTATGAAAATATGAGACCTGATTAGTCAAAGCAAAGTAGAAAATGTGAGGCCACCAACTATGGCAATGGTCTCCAATTTTTTCAGGCTTTGTGGACCAGCAGGTGGTGAAAGAGGGGATGGTTCCATGCAAGTGGCAGGCATGTGAGTGCAGCTCCATTTGTGCAAACAGAGGACAAGTGTGCCCACTACTCATACAAATGTCGCTGCATGTGTGCACTCACCTGCTGCTTGTCCATGGCCTAGTCTGGGGACCCCTGAACTATGGGACAGCTTCCATGCACTATGTATCCATTTTCCTTTAAGGGAAGCAAAGGAAAATAGTGAAACCTATTGGGATTTACTAAGAATGTGAAAGGAAGTCCAAAAGAAACATTGCACTGTCTATGTCAGCACATTTTTCTGCAGTGCATTCAGTTTTCATGAATCTTGATCATGTCACATGGTCTTTTGCAGTGCATCTTTTCCATGGTTTATTGCCCCATGGATATTGAAGTCACTACCACAACCACTAACACCATGCCACCTCATACGACTTCCTCACTTTTGTATCTCTGTAAGCATTAGGATAATTTGCATGCATTTTTGTTTATTGTGTAAGCACCAGAATGTATAGGTACCATTGACATAGAAAGCAAGACACCAAGTGATTCCTCCTGTATTCTGTACCATGAAGAAACAATTTAGTATATCCAACAAATACCACTTTTTGTTTTTCAACAGTGCCATTTTGATTCCATTTCTGCTTGTACTCAATGCCTGAGTTTGTTACCATAATGAGGAAAGCATACATGCTTGTGCTGTTTTTGCAAACATTTGAAGACTCTGTTCTTGGATTTGATTCATGTTGATATGAATGCTATGTAGCACACAGGCTAAAGAACAATGAGTTTAGGATTATTATGACACAATGCTGCTTCTTCCCCCTACCCCAAATGTCATAGGTGATCTCTGCCTTGTTAATCTAATCTCTACCTTGATCTCTCAAATTATTAAAGAGATTTAATTTCCTTCTGCAAAACTGAAACTTTAACTAACCTTTATTTTTAAATGTTTTGTGTAGTGCATATTCTACTGTAAAGCTGCCACTAGATCAAGCGTGGTAATGTTATAATTTCCCTGTGTGGTTTTCTATTTATAGGGTGAGGACCAACAAAGTAAAACTTGTCTTTGCCTATGAAATGCACATTTCAGATAGTCCAAAAGATTAAAATGGCAGCTGTCTGACTAAACTGAAAATACTCTATTTAAATGTTTATTGGGGTTTTCTTTTCCCCTTTCCCTTTCTGCTCTTTTAAAATTACTAGTTTTTTGTGACCTCATTTAAGTAACCAGCATCTCCATGTCTAATTAGAAATTCTTGGGAAGCATACACATTATCAGCTGCCCACAACTTAGCCCATTGCATATATTCATAATTATTTGGCATGCCAATGAGAAAACATAGCAGATCTTATTGAAAATAAATTGGAGCCTCTCTTAGGCTCTGGGTACATTGTGAATGCCATTTTAAATAGTCACTTCATTTTATCCCTTTTCTTATAGTCCTGATTCCAAACTTTACTCTGTGTGTGTGTGTGTGTGTGTGTGTGTGTGTGTGTGTGTGTGTGTGTTTTCATAGATTTTCATGGATNGTGTGTGTGTGTGTGTGTGTGTGTGTGTGTGTGTGTGTGTGTGTGTTTTCATAGATTTTCATGGATACAGGTATGCAGATCTTGGCGTGTTTGGGTCTTTTCCTGTGTAAGATTGAGAGTATCTTGGTGACGTTTCAATGAGATCCCACTTGCCATCTTCAGTCTGGTGCTTTCGGCTTCATGCTTGTGTGAGCAAAGCATGATCAGAGCTGCTGTCTCTCTGTAAATACTGGTGGGGAGATTGGCTGTGTTGTCATTTCTTGATTGGACATACTGAACACTTCATCAAGAGAATAATCATGGAAGCCATCGAAATAGAGAAACATCCCCATAACATGAATAAACGGGATGATACCTCCCACCTCCCAGACACCTGGAAACTAGCCCTTATCAACAAATGAGCCCCAGCCACAAAAACCAACCCCAGACCCAAAACAACACATGATACCACCACCAATCTCCCTCACCAGGCTCAAACCCAACCCCATCCCATAGACGAAAGGCAACCAATCCCCAGAAACCAGACCATGGTTGCATCACCAGCTGCCACACACCTCAACCTCCAAACTAAGCAAATTGACATATGTCATGAACACACAGCCAAACCTTAAATCGGAGCCAAACCAAAACCCAGAACGTTACATCACAGCCATCCGCTCCGGCCATCACATCATGGAACTCAAGAGGTAACACCACAAAACCTCAGGATGTTACAACTCAGCCAACAACCCAGGAGATTACAGCACAACACCCAGGGTGTCACAACAATAGAACTCAGAAGGTCATCACGCAGCCCATTACCCAGGTCATTACAACACAGCCAATGACCCAGGAGATTACAGGACAAGACCCAGGAGGTCACAACAATAGAACTCAGAAGGTCCTCACACAGCCCATTACCCAGGTCATTACAACACAGGAGGTTGATAGACACACAGCCAGTACCTCAGCCACACAGGTTCTTACAAAAAAGCCAACCAATCTGCAAACACCAACTCCATAAACCAATCAAGAAATAACAACACAGCCAACTAGCCCAATGACAACAGAGACAGCACACAACACCTCCCCACCAGTATCTATAGAGAGACGGCAGCTACGATCACGCTTTGCTCGCACAAGCATTAAGCTGAAAACACCAGCTTGAAAATGGTGAGTGGGATCTCATTGAAACATTTCCAAGATACTCTCAATCTTACATGGGAAAAGACCCGAACACGCCAAGACCTGCATACCTGTACCCGTGAAAAATTATATATATATATATATATATATATATATATATATATATATATATATTATATATATATATATATATGTTATATGTATATATATGATTTTTTTTAGGCTCTCGCGGTACTTACCATTTGTGCTGTTTAGCTTCCTTCGGTATTATCCCACGTCATTGTAGTTCTGTTAAAGTTGTAGCAACGTTCAGCAGAATCTCATCTGCTCATCATCGGCTTCTGTGTGGATGTGTGTCTCACAGTTCCTCTGTTTCAAAATTTGAAGGCTGGTCTATTTTGATTGGCTATTAACCTGGGTCTGTGTTCATTGGACTGTGAGTTTGATTGATTGGTGTTTCTGGTTTCTTCTGTCTGTTTTTGTGGCTTTTGGTTGGCGGCAACACTCTTTTCTTTGTGTTGGAGGCTTTCAGTGCAGCTTGGCTTTGTGCGGAAAGGACGGCTGCTATCCATTAGGAAGCTAGTTTCATCTGGGTGCCTGGTGGGGGTGTTTGAGTTGGAGCATCAGACGGGAGTTGTCTGTGCTCAGGTGTTTGTCTGTTTTGTGGTGTGGAGATCTTTCTATTTGAGAGTGCAGGCTTCCAAATGAATTGACAGTCTTGCTGGAATCATCTCTTCTATTCATGCTGTCAGGTCTTTTTTCAATCTCTATGGCTTCTCCTGATGATTCTGTGGTTGGGGTTTTCTATAGTGGCTAGGGTTTTAGTGCCCTTGAAGTTGATGTTGTGCACCTGTGGTTTTCATGTTTGGACTAGTGAGAGGTAGTGTTTCCAGCTTTTTTACTTGCATTTTGTGTTCATCTAGGCGGGTACTTCATTCTTCTATTGGTCTGTCCAATGTATGTGGCCGGGCATTGATGTACAGGGAATTTCGTATATGCCGTTGGTTTTCCAGGTCAATTTGTCTTTTGGGTTCCTCAAGGATTGCTGTGCTATTTTTTTGTCTGTTTGGAAGGCAGTCTTGATGTGATGCCTGTTGTAGTATCTTACTGATTTTATCTGTAGTACCTCTTATGTAGGGCAAGATAGCTGTTCTAATAGTGTCTGTTGGTCTTCTAGGTCTCTGTTATGTCTTTGGTGGTTTTTTTGGATCAAGCTGGTGATTTTGTTTTGTGGAAGCCATTGGCTCGTGAATACTTCAGTCAGGGTGCATAGTTCAGTCTTTTATATGTGTCTTAATCTGCCAGGCGTTTGGTTCTGGTAATTGTGTTTTCACCACAGAATTTATCTGTGTTGGTGGTGTGGGATTGGGCGTTGAAGGTAGCGTTGGTGTGGTGTTTTCTTCTGGTATACGGTGTGTCCCAGTGTGCCATGTTCTTTTGTAGATTAGTAAGTCTAGGAAATGGTAGTTGTTTGTTTATCTTCGTTTCCATGGTGAATTCTTGATTTTGGGGTGTGTGTTGTTTAGGTGTGTTAGGCACATGTTTAGGTTTTCTTTTCCATGGGCCAAATCACAATGTGTCATCGATGTATCTTAGCCATAGTTTTGGGTTTGTGGGTGCATTAGCCAGGGCTCTGGATTCGAATTCTTCCATGAACAGGTTTGCATGACGGGTGACGTGGTGATCCCATAGGGCTCCTTCAATTTGCTTGACTAAGATACATCAATGACACCTTTGTGATTTGGCCCATGAAAAGAAAACCTAAACAATTTCCTAACAGCAGCACACTAATATAATATATTTAGCTTCCTCGGGTATTATCACCCGTCATTGTAGTGCTGTTAAAGTTGTAGCAACATTTCAGCAGAAATCTCATCTGCCATCATCAGGCTTCTGTATGGATGTGGGTCTCACAGCTTCCTGGTTTCAAATTCGAGCTGGTCTATTCTGATTGGCTAAGAGTCTAGGTCTGTGTTCACGTGGACTTGGAGTTTGATTGATTGTGTTTCTGGTTTCTTCTGTCTGTTTGTGGCTTTGATTGCTGGCAAACACTCTGTTCCTTGTGTTGGAGGCTTTCAGTGCAGCTTGGCTTCGTGTGAGAAGAGTACGGCTGCTATCCATTAGGAAGCTAGGGTTCATCTGGGCCTGGTTGGTGGGTGTGTCTGAGCTGGAGGCATCAAGGGGGATCTGTTTGTGCCCAGGTATTTGCCTGCTTGTGGTGTGGATATTGTGAGTGCAGGCTTCCAGATAATTGACTGTCTGGTGAGTCACTCTTCTATCATGCTTTCAGGTTTTTCAATCTCTATGGTTCTCTGAGAGAGAGTAGCTGGGGTTTTCTCTAGTGGCTAGGTGTCATTGAAGTTGATACTATGTCCTCTGGCTTTCATAGTGGACTAGTGAGGAAGTGTGTTCCATCTTTTTTCTGCATTTTTCTGTGGTCATCAGTGATTCAGTAGTCAGTTACTTAGTGGTGCCTTCAAGGACTTTATTTGTGTTGTGGCGTGGAGGCTTTGCAAATCGGAGACGATCTAGATGATGCTTAGGGCATAGATTCCGACAGGGGTACCTTATATATGACTTGGTTTTCCAGGTCATTTTAAATCTTTGGGGTTCTAGATGGTGCTATTTAGGATGGCTGCTATTTTTCTGTCTGTTTTGAAGGTAGTCTTGATGTGATGCCTGTGTAGTATCTGACTGATTTTGTTAAGAAAACAAATGTGTGTGTGTGTGTGTGTGTGTGTGTGTGTGATCCTTACATATTTTATAGATGTATTTTATATCCTTGTGTGTATGTGTGTGTATGTATGTGTGCATGTATGTATGTATATATTTGAATTTGTCAACCACCTCTCTTCTACTTTCCTCTCTCATGCCAATTTATGTGCCACTTAGTGGATACCTTCAGCTCAGAACCAAATGGATAGACATTTAAAGCATGGGCTCTGTTGTGGTGTCAAACTTATCAAGATAGGTGCTTGTGTTAAAATCTTGGATTTACCAGAAATCTTTAGGCAGGCCTGCATACCCATTAATTACATAGTGATGTGTGGCAACTGGAAAAAATACAAAGAGAGACAAACCACAGAAAAGGAAAAGAATTACCAATAAACAACAAACCCATAATATTTGCTTGCATTAATGTTATCTGCATTATGGGTTTTTACCTCAATATAGAATCATCAGAAAAGAATAATAGAATTGGAAGGAATCGCTTAGGCCATGGAATCCAACTATCTGTTTAGAGTAAGGGTGTAGATTAAAGCAATAAAGCATTCCAAACAGATGGCTGTGTAACTTCCACTTGAACACATACAATGAGGGAGCTCATCATCTTTGGATAATTGATGATATCGTTCAACTGCTCTTACTGTTCAGGGAAATGTCTAAAAAAAGATGATCACATTATTTAATGCATATTTGTGTTCATTGTAATTTGGGAAGGGATTAGTTTCCTTTCATTTAGAGATTAAATGCTATAATATAAGTATCCTAACTATTTTAATCTACAAGAGAGCATCATGCTTTATTTAGTATTTATTATCTTTTGGGTTTACTTGATGGATGCAAAATAAGCTACAATACAGTGTTGCTTGAATAGATTCAGAACCTACATTGTTATTCTCAAGGTTAATAATTTTCACTTCAATAACCAGATTGGTCTGGAATACCTGAAGGCACGTGGCAACAGAAGGAGATTGTCAAACGCTGTAGCAGATTTATGAATCATCCAAGATAAGGTATCATTGTTGACAGCTTGGACAGACCTAACCTTAAGCATCAATTATATATAGTATCTTCAAGGAATTTATTCATCTAAAAAGGTCAACTATGTTTTCATACACTGGATGTCAATAATTGTATTTATTCATTAGATGTATGTGCCACCCATCACTCTGATAGGGAGACTTTATCAAATATACTCTTCTGGATATTTGCTTAGTCCAGTTACTGCTTTTTGTAACTGTCTTTCAAAGCATTGAAATTAATTCTATCAAGCTGTTGATTTTATATACCATTCAAATGGATGGACAATAAAGTTCCTTATCATTACAGCTCTTTAAAAATAAATCTCTCTCTCTCACACGCACACACACACACACATACACACACATACACATTTGCAAAAATACATTTCTTCTTTGGCAAAAACTCAATCATAGCATGCATCTAACTAATTTGATAGCAAATCAAATAGCAGGTTCTCAGTGGCTGATCATAAAGACTAGACAGGGTAGAACATAAAAACATCGGAAACATCAAAACAATAATGAAAATCAATCAGTTAGCCCTTGTACTTAATATAAAATTGATTCAGTAGGTACTAAAGGGTTAGGCTGTAGTAGGGTAGTTTCAAAATTATTTTTAAGATATATTTATCAAAAATCTAATTTCCAGGTAACCATAACATATGACACTATGGCAAGGCCTGCTCTCTCCCCAAAAAGCTATGAAGTTGAAGAACCTGTCAAAACTGGTGAGATTCAAATTTTTAACAATCAATTCTGTGGGCGTGGTAGGTGTGGCTTGGTGGTTATGTGACTAGGAGGACATGGCTTGGTGGTCATGTTATTGGCTGGGTGTGGCCAACTCAATATCATTCACATTGAGGCACACATCTCCTCACCTGGCCTCATGACAACAGTCATAAGTGTGAAAAATGGTCATAAGTCACTTTTTTCAGTGCCATTGTAACTTTGAATGGTCACNCTAGTCCTGCCAAGAATGTAATAAGAGTTAATGGAGAGGCAGTTTCTGTAAGCAACACCAGAATGTTTCCTTCCTGCCTTCCTTATAGGGTTAGGCCAGTCATTTCTTCTAACAACCGATTCTAGCAATAGGTGCAAACTGGTAGAATCCCACCCCTGGTTCATCCAGTTCAATAGTTTTTCTGACTTGTGTAACTTTGATATTTAGTCAAATTAAAATTAATCTCTTTTGTATTCAAACATACTCAAAACATTTACAGGTATTTCTTCGGAATTTCATCATCTCACTCAATGAATGAATAGAAATGAGTCTGTGTAATTCATGACACCAAAGCCTGAACCTTCAGTGTTATGTAGCTCAAAAAGATCATCTGTTGACACAATTAGCATATTGATGACAATCATATTTCATAAGCCCAAGGTGAACTGTATTCCAATTTGTAAAATTGTTTAGAATCTGTGTGAAGATAGACTTAGTCTAAGCAAGACAGAATATGTATATGTGGATAAGGGAACCACTAAATAACAGAATAACAGAGTTGGAAGGGACCTTGGAGATCCAACTTCTTTCTCTAAAAGAAAACCCTATACCATTTTAGGAAAATTGTTGTCCAATCTCTTCTTAACTTCAAGCACCCATAATTTCTGGAAGCAAGCTGTTCCACTGATTAACTGTGAGGAAATTTCTCCCTAGTTCTAGGCTGGTTTTCTCCTTAATTAGTTTCCATTTCTTCTTGTTCTGCTTTTGATGCTTTGGAAAGCAGTTTGTGTCCCTACCCCTCTTCTTTGTGTCATCCCCTTAGATATTAGAAGATTACTATCATGGTACCCCTAATCTTTCTTTTTATCAAAATAGACATATCCAATTCCTGCAACCGTTCTTCATATGTTTTAGACTACAGCCTTTGTTGTTCTTCTCTATGCTCTTTCTAGAGTCTCAGCATCTTTTTATGGCGTGCTGACCAAATTCTACATTTGAACTTGAATGGGCTCATGTTTCTGTGTGCAAGGAAAATTTATCACCTGTGGGTATTCTTGATGGCTCCAATAGAAGAGAAACAGGTAGAAGCCTTAGAACCCGCTATACTGTTAACAAAAAGCCTAACAAATAGGAAATGAAGCCCTGTTGTCTAACATAAATTATGATTTGTATCTTTGATTCAATTTTAAGATCCTTAGATAATTATGTTGGTTTATCAGAAGGTTTGGAGCAGAATGCTGAGATTTATGATTTATCTAGGACTTCTTTGTATTTTTATCCATAGCAATTTAGGAATATACTGTAATGTCTCATGCAAAAGATCACATAAAACTACAGGAAACCTTCTTCCTATAAAGTTTTGCATTCCATCAAGACTCCGTATAGCCAACAAAAATAATTAATAAAATGTAAGAAATGACAAAAAAAGACAATAGAATATTGGCTGCCAGGTCTATCATAAAATTCCAATTTCACACTCTGACACCTTGCATTACTGAAGGGAAAGATATAAACTGGTGCATTGATTAGGAGGAAGCCAAATAAATGATTTCTTCTCTTCCACTTGTTACAGTGAAAGATAGCATCAAAGCAGCACACCTCTCCATTGAAATAGAGAGAGAATGACATCTACTGGCTGCTAGAAATGGGTTTCAAAGACTGATGGAAGAATTCAAGAGCTTTGCTTTTGCTTAAAAATATTGTTTCAAATGGTCTATTCATCTTTGAAAGGTTACTGATGTTTATTAGACTGAATCAATGAAAGCAGTGGCAGTTGCATTTAAATCTCAAAGACTGTAAATGGAAGGCCTGATCATATTACCTTAAACAAATATGATTTCTTCTTTTCATGACTCTATGTGCTGCACACATCCCGCCCTGATAACAATTTAGCACACTGTTTTGAAAAATCATGAAATTCAACTTATCAGAGAATATATGTGTGTATTAACAGCCACTGTCCCCACCTGCCCCCACCCCTGGCCCACCGCTTTTGTTTTAAAGAATGATTGGTATTGCTTTGTAACTCAAATGCCATTTACTGCTCTTGTCCTAGAATTTAGTTCATCAATGTGAATTTGCTTTCTATAAAATATCAATTGCTCTTAGGGAAAACCCAGTTTCTATATCTATTCCTCTGCTTGCCTTCTCTGCCATGACATTATCACTTTATCCCAAGAGGAAAATTAGATCTTGTAGACCCTTCCCAAACATCTTGTGTTCCTAAAATATTGCCTGGGTTTGAGAGCTGAGATGATTTATTTATGACTAAGCAGTGAAGTAATTGTAACCAAAATAAAGTAGTCTTTAAAAATGCTACAGCTCTGAGGAAACTTGTTTATACTTCCCATTTGCAGAAACACATGCTTAATTATGCACTTTGGCTTGACATTCTTTTACTTTGCTTCACAGGAGCCACTCGTGGTTGTTGTTTTTCCTTATGAACAGACAAATTCATACAACATAGAAGTGCAGAATTGGAAAGAAGAATTTAGATTATGTAATCTAAGTAACACTCTGCTCCATGCAGGAATTGAAATTTAGGCAATCGTAGTAGAGTTCTACCCTTTGCACACATCTATGAAAGTGAACAGGAGCTTATTATTGCATTCAGTAAATGCCAAATTGCTCTTACAATCTGTGTGGTCTTGGTGTTCTGAATTTGGCTGTTTTCTTGCAGATGTTTCATTACCAAATGAGGTAACATCATCAGTGTTAATATTCTCATACATCCATACTCTTACAGTTGTTGCTTTTCTTTTTTGTTTCAACAAACAGTTGGAATCTACTTTTCTATAACCAAAATCTAGTATTCCATGTTTTGCACTTTGGACAATAAATAATAGGGTTTACTTTTCTTTCAGGTGACATCCTGTCATGTATTTGAAGAATGTTATTCTATCCCCTTAGCTTCACTAGTACTAAAGTGAATGAAATTATTATTTCCTGCAATTTCGAAAGTATTGTTCACTAGATGAAGCATAAAATTGTATTTGCCTTTCTTTTGGCCGTAAGACACTGCTGACTCATATTCAGTTTTTAATCAGCTTCTATTCAAAAATCCTTTTCACAAGTACCATTGCCAAAGGATATTTTCCTTATTATACGTTTGTGCATTTTATCAGGTATCTTCAATAAAAAATATCATTTGTTTTTTTTAACCTTCATTCATTTTCAACCATTTCTGTAACCACTCAAGATCATCTTGAATTCTACTTCTGTTTTCCAGACTATTACGTCCAGCTCAAGTTTGTATCCTTTTCTAATCTGATAAACATTTCCACCAGCCTCATCATTCAATCTGTAATAAAAATATTGAAAAGTTTGATTAAACCTTGAGATAGTCCCATGGTACCTCATTCTACTTTAGAATCATTAATGAACATCCTGGGTTGTGGTTTCCATGCTAGTTCTCTTTTGTTTAATTGCCATACTTACCTAGCTAATCAGCATGTCATGTGGAACTTCTTCAAATGCTCTTTTGAAACTAAAATTAATACTTTCTTTAGCATTCCCATAAACTAAGGAAATTCCTGATCAATAATAAGGTAAGATTATATTTTCTTCTTAACAAATCTGTACTGACTTCTCATAATAACCTCATTATTTTATGTTTCTTATAGAAAGTTTACTACTTGCTCTAGATTTTTCTAAGGGAAATCAATAATAAACTGATTGAATCCCTGGATCCTTATTTATTCCTTTTTGAAGAATATATTAGTGTTCTTCTACTCATTTTTTTCTTAATTTGTTCTTCAGAATTTTCAAAAAACAATAAATCAAAATATTAGTCTTCTGGTCCCTTTTGAAAGATCTGCATTGTAGCTTTGATAACACATCTTATATTTTCTCAAGTTAAGTGTGGATAGCAGGTACATAGTTTTTATTCATACTCCCTGTTCTTTTAATTCAGAATTCCCTACAACACTTTCTCAACACATGCTCTGTAGGAGCCCTTGGACTACTTTTAAGGTCTCATGGAACCCAGCATAGAAATAATTACATTTACAACCTGCATTGCCCAATGCATAAAATTTTAAAATTATTTTTTTTTAATATCACAGAATTTCATGGAATACCTAGCAACCTTAGAATCCCAGAATCCTTTAGAACCTTAGAATCCCAGAATCCAATCTGAAAAAGGCTGTTGTCTAGTGTCATACTGGACTGTAAAGTGATCAATCAATCCTGAAGGTAATAAATTCTGTTCTCTGGAAGGGTAGACTGCACTGAGCTGAAGCTCAAATGCTTTGTGCATCTAATGAGAAGAGAGGACTCATTGGAAAATGTTAGGGATAACATTGTTTTTACCCTAACTGGTTTAGGTAAAATAACGGTTTGTATGTAAAGTGTCTGTAAACTTTAACTGTGGGACAAGTGCATTAGGGGAGGTGGTTCATGAAAACTCCTTAAAAGAAGCAAGCCTGCAGCGGTGCTCGCTCTCTGGCTTTGATGGATTCCTAATTACTGCTTGGAAGATGCACTTGCGTCGAACGGGAGAAGAGAACAAAGGACTGGATTTGTAAGTGAACTTGACCAGGATATATCACATGGACTTTGCTAACTGAATATCCACTTCTGAATGGACTGACTAAAATGAATACATGACTTGGACTGGTATTAGTTGACATGATCTATATTTATGGAATAAACTATAATTGTGAGTAACACAAAGCGTACTTCTGGTATTTACTGTATGTTAATAAACATACAAGCTTAGCTCACTCCATTTTACTTGTGTGCCTATCTGACTTACCGCTGCCATTCTGTTTGCTTGTTCCCCTAACCATGGTTTCGCGCGAACCAAGAGCCTTATACAACTGGTTTATGGGCCCATGAGGCTGCAAGTCAGTTTAACTAGGATAAAAACGATTTAAAGGTTCTGAGAGTTTGTTGATTGTTTATACATTACAGTAAACCAGACAGCTGTGTTTATATTATTAATTTTTATGGTTTTATATACACTAATTAGTGAAAACATGGCACATAGTCAATCTAAAAGTTTTGTCCCTTAATATCAAGCTGCGATGGCAACAAAACTATGTTATCATGGTCTACAAAATGTAGTCTCCCTTCTACAAAGACGAAGGTCTGTGGAACATAATTGAAAATCCACCACCCAATGTAGAAGAATGGATCCATAAGAATGAGGAAGACAGACTAAAGATAAAGAATTTATGCATAAAAATCAACAAACCATTTGCATACTTGGGTTACACATTAAATGATCAACAGCTTGTTTATATCCCACGGAGAGAAGACGGCTCTTGGGTGTTGGCAGAAGCTAAAAAGGATTTATGTTCGAGATTAATGTTGGTGCTCACCATAAATCTAAACACGGACAGCCTTTTCAGTAACGCATCTCCAAACAAATGGAAATGCTGAGTCATTTAAAAACTATGAAAAAACATTTTCAAGAACTGCACGAGAAATAGCTTATTTTTCTCTGAACTACACCAAAGTCTACATAATTCATCTCCCTTGATGATAGTTATGACTAACTACGTAACTTCACTTGAAATTTTTTGCAAAGGAAAATTAAACTTTTAACTAGTATAACTGGCAGATTGATTGAAGAGGCCAGAAAGAAGGCTTGAAAGAGATGAATCAAGGAGGGATGCAACCTCAAAAAGAGATATTAAAATCTCTACTGCATACGCAATTAAAAAAGTGTTTTAATTGTGGAGAAGAGGAATTTTGGCAAGAATTTTGTAAAAAGGCAAGCGCCAGAACGCTGGCCAGAATACTAAAAGTCATCAAAAAGACTAAATAAAAGATTTAGAGTTCAGCCATGTATACTAACGGAGCTGTAAAAAATAATTTATAGGGGTTGAACAGTGGAGGCATCCCCATTGCTATAAACAAATGATTAAGAAAAATTTTATTAAAATGTCCCGAGTGACACAGCAGATTATCGTTTTAGCCAATTGGCTGGAAACTGAAAGCTAAAGGTCAAGGTATAGATATTGTTCTTTTATAAAAGAGAATGTAAAAATGTTATATGTACACAACTTAAGTTTTAATTTAATTTCAGGTTAGAATTTTTGGTTAAACTAGGATAAGTAGTTACATTTAGGGGAGAAAATGCCATAATGAACAAAGAAGATAAGAGAGAATTACTGCATCTTTTAAGAGATGAATTATATGTGTAAATTGATGATGGTTACAGGTGTGCTAACACAATTTATGAAAATAAACGAAACCTCATGACGAATGTAATTCTTGTTACAATCGAAGGCTAGGCATTTTCAAATTTTATAAATGCTTTAAGAAAACGTGTTTAAGAATTATCTAAGGAATAAGTTGATGCAAATCTTGTAATAAAGTATTTGCAATGTAATTGGAGGTATGTAATCAAAGTAGTAGAGCAGGGTTTACCAGCTAATAGATGATTGATGGATCTCCTCACTACTATAAGCAGCCTTTAGAATAAAAAGAGTATTTGCTGATTTAAATAGTGGTCGAAAAAACCAAGTGTAGGAGGAGCTCGTTACATACTAAGTATAATGGACCACTAGTTAACGAGATATGGGTTTTGCTATTTAATGAAGAGCAAAATGAAACATATCAAAAACTCTCTTTAATTGCGATGAAATTCGCAGAAGTAAAAAGGCTAAAAAGAAATAGTACTCTTTAACATATAATGTACAGCAATTTACAAATAATAAATTTCAGAACAGACTAAGAATTTACAAGGTATTCAACCATAAATGTTGCCACCATAATAGGCCACACCACATAAATGCCCATTAATGGGAGAAGAGAGGAGAGCCAAAACATTACAACAACTCGGCTACGAACATGATGTCTGATTCAAGGGATTACCTGACAATTTTGGGCTTAGTAAGTAATAATGTTGTGGTAATCATATATATAAGCACTACACTGTCTGTTATTCAACCAACAGGTGAATTACCCATTCACCAACTGTGGCAGGTTACAAGAAGCCTGATTAAGTTACATGACATATTTGGAGCAGCCAGCATGGGTGCATATCCTACACAACTTAGACACAAAGGGACAGCATAGAGCTAAAAGATTAATTTTTGTAATGATAATACATCTAATCATGATCTTACAGATTCTGGGAACCAGGTTACGATCTTAGAGGGTTTACACCAGTGGTCTAGTGCAAAATTCCTTAGAACATGTAGGATGGAATAGACTCGGAGCAAGATGTAAATTATGAAAGTATAAATGAAACCCTACAAAAGGCAGAAAGATCAAGATTAGTTATAAGAAGAGTCAATTAAGGAAGAAGTCCACGAAGAGCAAATAGGGACCAGAACAAAAAGGAAATAGTTGATCAGGAAGAGGTACAAAATCAAGAACAATTAATAGAGGAAAGTCCACCTGTAAGTCCTATAATACCTAGACGTACTACACGTGTAACTAGACCACCCTGATAGGTATCAAGCAAGTATAGTTTGCCAAAGTACTAAAGTTCTAATAGTGTAGATGAACTTGAATGTATCCTGCTAAGGATCAGGAGAATTGGCAAAGGCAATGGAAAAGAACTAAATTCATTAAGGTAATGAAAGTTATATGAAGATGCCAAATTACCTCCAGGACAAAATCCATTGGGTGCAAATGGATACTTAAAATAAAACTGGAAATGATGGGACTGTTACCCATAAAGCTAGCGTTAGTAGCTCAAGGATTTAATCAAACTGCATCTGATTACGATGAAGTTTTTGCACCAAGCCTTAAAGCAACATCTTTAAGAGCAGCATTAGTGTGGGCAGCTAAGAAAAACTATGTCATTAACCATTTAGATGTAGAAACTGCTTATCTACATGCACCATTGCAGACCACACTATATATTTAAGAAAACCAATTGGTGTAAAAGAAAATAAAGTAAATAGTAATGATTGTTGGAAAACCTCAAAAAGAGTCTTTACGGACTGAAACAATCTGGGTTTGAGTGGAACCAATATAATTGTGAAAGAGTTAAACAAAGAGGTTTTTAAAATCTGGTTTGGCAGAATCCATGTGTGTGTTAAAAGAGAAAACAATGGAAACGGTGTCATTATTGTTATTTATTTACAGATGATATTGCTTTAATTACCAGACTAATAATGAAGCTAATGAGATTATATCATTATTAGGCCAAGAAGGTAAAGTAATATGACATTGTGGGAAATTAAAAAATATCTAGGATTGACTATTACCAAAACAAAAAATGGTTTTTAAGATATCTCAAGAAGAAAAATATGCCAATTAATTAAACGTATAAAATGCGAACTCTTGCAAACAATGGCAAAGACTCCAATGAGTCAAAGAAGTTTGCCAACCCTTAATGATCAAAGTCCCAAATTTGATAAGGCCATATATCAATCTTTGATTGGTAGCTTATCATATATAACGCAATTGGTCGAGAGCCAGATATAGCTTATAGTGTAAATCAGCTGGCACGTTTAATTCAGATCCACATCAATGTCATGGCAAGCATGTAAAGAGGATTGTAAGATATCTTAAGGGAACATGAACCATGCATTGTATATAGAACCAAAGGGTGATTTGAGTCTTAGTGCCTATGCAGATGCAAGTTTTAGCAACTGATATAAACACTTAGAAAGTCAACTTTCTGGGATGGCTATATTATTATGGTTAGACACTATAGGGTGGAGGTCAATCAGACAACAGCATATTACTTATCAACAATGGAAGCGGAATTTTCATGTCTGTCATTATTATGTACTGAATTTAATTATGTACAAACAGTTATTGGTAGACATGGGAATAACTGTACAAGATGCCATTATAGTGTATGAGGATAACCAAGCAGCTATTAAGTTAGCTACAGTATATTGCTGTAAAAACTAGATCAAAAACATACTGATCTAAATACCTAAATGTAAGAGAATCAGTAAAAAATGGGCTAATTCTTAAATTGGAATATTGCATGACAGAAGAAAAACATTGCAGACCAATTTACAAAAGCACAAGGAGTAATGAAGTTTACTGAGAGTTGTACAAAAATATGAATTAAAAATGTAAAGGATCATAAATTATTATTTAACCTAAAAGGGGAGAATGTTAGGGATAACATTGTTTTTACCCTAACTGGTTTAGGTAAAATAATAAATAAGTAATCCTGTTGTATGTTAAAGTGTCTGTAACTTTAACTGTGGGAAGTGATTAGGGGGAGGGTTATGAAAACTCCTTAAAAAGAAGCAAGCCTGCAGCGTGCTCGCTCTCTGGCTTTGATGATTCCTAATTACTGCTTGGAAGACTGCATTGCTCGAACGGGAGAGAGAACAAGGACTGATTTGTAAGTGAACTGACCAGGATATTCTACATGGACTTTGCTAACTGAATATCCCTGAATGACTGACTAAATAGATACATGACTATTGGACTGGTATTTTGACTATGCTATATTTATGGAATAAACTATAATGTGTGATAACACAAGCGTATCTGGTATTTTTACTTGTATGTTAAAAACAATACAACCTTAGCTTCACTCATTTATCAGTAACTATCGAGTCTGATGGTGCCTAGCCTATCTGACTTACGCTGCACATTCTGTTTTGCTTGTCTCCCTAACCCTGGTTGGGGAACCCAGGCTTAACAGAAAATATCTTGATGTTGGGAAAAATTGAAAGCTAAAGGAGGAGGGAATGACAGAGGATGGGATGGTTATATAGTGTCATCAACACAATGAATATGAATTTCAGCAAAATCAAGGAGACAGTGGAACCAGGAGAACCTGGTGTGCTATGGGGTTGCAAAGAGTTGGATATGACTTAGAGACTGAACAACATCAACAACATACTCTGAATATGAGTATCCACAAAAGTGTTCCATGAATAAATAATAATCTTTCTATTTTTCATTGAGTAGTTGAAGAACTCCATTATACCAACATCCCCACTTCCTTCTAAAGTGCACAAGTCTTTAATTAAAGGGCTTACTTTAGGCTTTTTGTCTCAAGCACCATAGGATTTAGTTTAAAGACCTCCTGGAAAAGTTTGCCATGCTATGGCAAACACATTTTTCTAACATGTGTGATGTGTAACCCATCCTGTTCTAGCATTCCATCATTTAGACAATGCATACCATTATCCTGGAAAGCAAATCTATCCCATCAACACAGTTTGCATACCTCATCATTCACCTGCTGAATTCTTCTTTTGCTTCCCATTCTATTTCTAAGAACTTGAATGATAGATGAAAAACTACCTAAGCCCAGGTTTTTTGTTTCTTTTCTAGATCTTCAGCACCTACTGTGATACATTTGCAGTTGCTGTTTGTGGCATCATTTGTCCCAATATAGATAGACAGGAATGGATATTGTAGATACCTTTTGAAAGTTTTGTAAATTATTCTATTGCATTCTTATTATATGTTTCTGACAGACAGTACACTTTATAGGATAAATAGATGTGATTGTCATAAATTTGATTCTTATACTAGTGAGATATCAACAATCTGAAAGCTTTCTTTGGCCTTCAGAGATCTTGTCTTTTTCTGTCTTTCTGAAAAGCAGAGAGAGGGAGGGAGGGAGGAAGAGAGAAAGAGAGAGAGACTCTTGCTCACTGACTTGTTCATTTATTTGATTTTTTTTCCTACTGTAGAGTTGTTGTCTATATTACCTACTATTGTGTTTCCTCTATCATTGCACCTGAAAATGCTTGATCCTTTTGTAAGATGCCTGATCCACTTTGTAATAGCCAAAGTGGCTATTTGTTTTTCCTTCAGCTTCAATCATGTTTTTGCTACAAATATATGCTAGATTGTTCTCAGACAGGACACAAACATGCTATAAATGTTGTAAATCTTGATGTTGTCTCCATTACACTTCAGTTCTACTTCTCAGTTTGCACCAATGAAACTTGTTATTTCTTGTTTTTTTTCCTCAGATATTATCTTAGTCACATGGCTACTGCCAATTCACAGGGAAACTTGCTAAAAACTTCTCTAGTAGCAAAATTAGATTAGTTTTTCTTCTTCATTCACTGCTCCTAGGAAACTGGAGTTAAGGATGTGAATTGAGTGTTGGAATATAATCAGTTTATTTTATTTACCTTTAACGTGAGTGGATGGGTGAGGGGTTTTTAGACAATTTGGGAAGGACAGCAATTAGTTTATATGAGCTTGATTTTAATAGTTTTAATGTGGTTTTTATATTATTTTAATTTTTGACTGGGAGCCACCCAGAGTTTGTTATAAGATGGGCAGCTATATCAAAGTTTTAAGTAAAATAAAAATAACTAAATATAAATGATTTGCTTTTTTTTTTTTGAATTGCAAAGAAGCAATCATAAAAATCATTGAGAATCATTTATAATGCCTTGGTATGACCACACTTGGAATATTGCATCCAGTTTTGATTGCCATGATGTAAAAAAGGTGTTGAGACTCTAGAAAGAGTGTGGAGAAGAGCAGCAAAGTTGATTAGGAAACTGGACGCTAAAACATATACAGAATGGTTGCTGGAATTGGGTATGTCTAGTTCAATGAAAAGAAGGACAAAGGGTGACATTATAGTAGTGTTCCAATACCTCATGGGCTGTCACAAAGAAGAATGTCAAGCTATTCTCCAAAGCACATGAGGCCAAATTAAGAAGCAATGGGTGGAAACTGATCAAGGAGAGAAGCAACCTAGAACTAAGAAGAAATTTCCTGACAGTTAGAGCAATTAATCAGTGGAACAACTTGCCTCCAGAAGTTGTGAATGCTCCAACACTGGAAGTTTTAAATAAGAGATTGGACAACCATTTGTATGAAATGGTCTAGCCTGTGCAAGGGGTTAGACTAGGAGACCTCCAAGATCCCTTCCAACTCTGTTATTCTGTTATTTTGCATACTTGGGGTAGAGTATGTGGAGTCTCCACATGAAGGAAAATTCTAATCTAGTCTAATCTAGTCTATTTGATTTTGAGGGATTGTGGAATGGCAATTTTGACAAAGTAGCCTATTCTAACTTGAGGGATGATAAAGAAGAGGACACACCTTTTTACAATTCTGCAACTCAATTGCAGGATTGATTTTTAAAAAAAAACTTTGAACCATATAATAAACAGCTAGATGACAGTTATAAGCTTGTTTCACACATTATTACATTGTTTTTCTTGTAAATATTTATGTATGAAAGTATAGGGGTCCAATTGTCTGGGGACCATGGTCTCTGTAGTCTAACAATAGTTGAAGTGCAACAATTTCCTACCTTGTATTAAAGGAACATTAAGCAATAATTTTTTTGGTATAAATTAGTAGCTGAAATTCATAAACTATAATAGTTTGATTTAAGCCTTCTTTCACCTCATCAGTGCTACTTTGAATTGGGCTTTTTTTATAGCTGCATATATTCTATAATTAGCTTAAATCTTTTCCTCTGACTTCAAACTGTACAGTTTTATGAAGCTCATGTAAAAGTTATGCAATATGGACTAATGGAGGAAACCTCACTTTGTGAGTAACTCAACAGGGAATTGATTGGAATAGTATTAGTCAATATTAGCAAATTAATTTCATGAATTCTTGGAATTCTATACATTCATTGGAAGCCTTGAAAAATCACTGTTAGACTTAGCCTTTACTGGTTCTAGTGCTACAAATGCCAATAATGATATTACATTTTGTTTACAATACCATCACACTTCTGAGTCACAACTTTTAAAAAGGATTGTATAATCCTGGATTATCTCAATAAAAGCTTATTTTAATCACATTAAGAAATTATTCTTTAATCTTTCCCTCTAAGCTCTACCAAACTGTGATTTCAATATTGTCTAATTTCTAGGGATAGATGAACAATTGTTCAGGAATAAATCAGTTTTGAGCTTCCCAATAAAGAGCTTGAAACATATATACACAATGAAATTTCCACTTTTAAAACGTCAGCAATGCAGTTGCAGTGACAAAACAAGCCAAAATGTACATATTTTAGAAAATATAAACCACTTGCTAAGAGAAAACTACATGCAGTGGTATTATTCATATTGTGAAAAATATGTACACAGTTGCATTTCTTAAGATATTCAAGCATTTTTAATGGAATTATTGAAATAATAATAATGATATCCCCCCTAAAAAAGAAGAGAAAACATGAGTAATCTGAGTGTTCTAGTTTTATATGAAGTTTGTTTAGAAATCAAAGCACACCACATTTTAGTTTAATATTTATTCAGTGTTTTGGGCCTTCACCAAATAATTCGTGAAAAACAACTGCTAGAACAAAATACAGTAAATTGCACAGTAAAAAAAAATTGCATTTTATACTCAGTAAAACAAAAGGATCATCAAGAAAGCAAAAGAAACTAATAAAAAAGAAAACATGTAATTCATCTAGTATCAATATAAAATTAATTTAAACCTTACATTTAGCATTGAACCTAAACCATGAAGAAATGCTGTGCACAATCTTTTCATTTTTAGAATACAAAGACATTTCAAAACTTGATCACAAATATACATATTGAATATCCTCATTAATATGAAAATAAGCATCTTTTCATTTACATAAAATTACTCTCTTTACCGCAGGCTTGATAAGCCTCTGATTATGCTGATTTTACCTCTTAGAGCCAAAGACATAATTAATATATTTCTACAGCCAAGATTAAGTAAAGGTATGTAATAAGCGGACACCAACTTCCGTCCCAACCTGGACCCTGGACTGAAGGTGGCACTGACTCTGAGGCACCTGGCCTCTGGAACC
>BHFT01010046.1:0-22138 GCA_004320025.1 Laticauda laticaudata
CGGATGGCAAGGTTTTTTGTCTGTTTTACATCCTCTTTGCATCCGTTGGTTCACTGTGACATGGGATTAAGAGGCCTGTAAGGGGGTGTACATGCACTAGCTTGTTTACCATCCCTGTTCTACTGTTTTATTTATTCATACTCATTTATTCATACTCATTTATTATGTATATACTTCTACCTGTTTATACTTATAAGTTTATGTGTTATGTTCATACTTATACTTGTTTTCTCATACATGCTTAACAAACTAAATAAAATAAAAACTAAATAAAATGAAATAAAATAAAAGGATGAGTGGCTAATATGCCCATGCAGAGAAGACATTAGAGCAAGATTCATAAGTTAAATAACTGAAGTGTCACTTCTTGATGGCCTAAATATTTCTTACTGGATGCCTTTAAATGATGTGTATTTATGAAAAGTATGCTTCCTGAACCCAATTTATACATTCCAAGTTTGTGAATGCCTTATTTTTTGAACGGATTGTCATGTTTCTCAACCTTGACCACTTAAGAGGTCCAGATTTCAACTCCCAGGATTTCCCCAGCCAGCCTAATATTTATAAACTTAAGCCTGGCTGGGGAATTCTGGGAGTTGAAATCTGGATCTCTTAAAGTGGCCAGGGTTGAGAAACACTGGAGTAACCTGTTATTATCACTGTTTCTGGTCCTTATGCTTCAGTGCTAAACAGCCATATATAATGAAGATGGATGATATGGGAGATTACCCTAGGTATTTCACCACTTGGTATATCCTTTCCCCTTTCTCCTCTAATTTTATGACAGATTTATGAGGATTAGATGGCTATTTGTAAATAAAACTTTGTCTAGTGCACAATTTTCATGGAAGACTTCAGAAACATGATGAGTTTCTTGATTTAGAGGGCGGGGTATGATCAAGGCTTTGTATTGTTAATATTGCAAGCCACTGCTCAGTAGCAACTGGGCTGTATTGCATCAGCAGAAAAAGAAAGTAGTTTCCAATCACTGGACTATTACTACAAAGATGTATTTTCTCTACTAAGGCTTGTGATGTGCAGGCTAACCAACCTCTGAGAATAGTGCTTAGAAATAAGAACAGTCTCGGTCAACGCACAGAAACAGTAAAAGCTGTTTTCATCTTGCACCTGATTTAAGAAGAGGTTCCAGAACACGTTTTTGTTCAACTTTTTCCAGGTGGGGGAAAAAAACCCTCCCCAAAAGTCCAAGAGAGGAGTAGTGGAAACTTTCGATCACGTCATTCAGATGAAAACTATCTCAGACGGCAGGGGCAGGGCCTGCACATAAGGCTGTAGCCCAGGGCCAAAGCACCGGCAGAGTGTCAGAGGATTGGGGAATGCTTCTGAAGCCCGTGGGCATCCCGTTTGTAGCGCCAATCAGGGTTTTTGTTTTCCCACCTGGAAGGAAGTTGAATGAAAATCAGACATGTTCCGGAAATCACAGATTTTCTGGAACACGTCCAACCGGTTCACCAAACTCAGCAAAAAATTAGGTATTGGTTCCACCGAACCAATGTGAACCAGCCAAACCTCACCACTGCATATACTTTATGGAACAATCTTTGGGATTTTTCAGATTCAACAGGTTTGAATCTGAAAAATTCAAGTAGTAGTAGTAGTAGTAGTAGTAATAGTAGTACCGTGTTTCTCCAACAATACGGCCTCCACCAATAGGAAGGCCCAACATGATTTCTAGGCATGAGGTGAAAATTAAGCCCTGCCCCCAAAATTTGGCCTATTTAAACCATGCTTTTCCCCGCCATTTCTCACATCGTTCGTTAGAACTACACGAAGTGAAGAGAAATAGGTGGGGGAAGGGCGGGGGGGATGGGGAGAAAGCTTGCTTTTAGGAGTGCCCTGCAGGTAGCCTAGGCTAGAATACCCCGATTGCTGATAGAAGCTCCTTGAAGGCAGAGTCCCCAGCTGCTTCAGGGTGTGGCGTGGCTATCCGTGTCCCCTCACCTTTAGGGCAGTCTCTTTCGGGCGATGGAAGCTCCCCAAGTGCAGTCACCAGTCACTTCGATTGGCCAGTAGAAGCAGCCTCAGGGCGAGCGTACACACACACACTCCCCTTGTCGCGAGGCTGCTTCTACCGGCCGATTGAAGTGGCTGGTGACTGCATTTGGGGAGCTTCCATCTCCCGAAAGAGACTGCCTAAAGACGAGGGGACATAGGCAGCCTTGCCTCACCCCGAAGTGGCCGGGGACTCTGCCTTCAAGGGAGCTTTTGTCTGCCGAAAGAAGCGACCTCGTGGCGAGGGAAATGTGCATGTGCGCTCGCCCCGAGGCCGCTTCTACTGGCCGATCAAAGTGGCTGGTGACTGCATTTGGGGAGCTTCTGTCACCTGAAAGAGACTGCCTAAAGGCAAGGAGATATGGGCAGCCACGCCACGCCCTGAAGCAGCTGGGGACTCTGCCTTCGGGGAGTTTTCGTCGACTGATAGAAGTGGCCTCGCAGCGAGGTATGTGGATATGGGCCACTCTAGGTGGGGAAGGAAATTAAGTCACCCCCGAAAAGACGGCCTTTTTTCAGGGGTCAAAAAAAAAATAAGGCCCGGCCTTATTTTGTGAGTAACACGGTAGTAGTAGTAGTAATATTCCCATTCATTCCAGTAGCAAGTTTTATCTTTACTTTTATTTGTACCATTTCCAGGATTCAGTTTAAAGTCCTTATGGCCAAAAACATTTGTATTCATTAATGTCAAATGCAACCCAACTCAACCATGAAGTCTAACTAATAGCAAGCTATGATCCCAGAAACCAAATCTCTCCAATCGAAACCATTTGCACGACCAGTGCAAGCAATACTTTCAGTATTCTTCTTTCCTTTTCTGGTCCCCTTCATGGACTGCAAGGGTGATATTCTTAGAGTCCTGGGATTCTGAGTTTCTTTCTAAGATTTTCAAAGTCTGTAATGATCTAGTTCTTTGCGGTATCATTTCCCCCCAGGTGTATTAACAGGATGGAATCATTTTCACTGGACTTAATAAGCCTTGGAAGTCTGCCTGATTTTTTTTTTTTATCATCACAGCTAGCACACTTCATGAGCCAGTAGATCCTGTCAGCATGTGTGTGTTTCAATTGCTTGCAGATGAATTATACCATAACTCTACTGTTTAACTTCTTACAGGATGTAATCTCTGCCCTTTAGATAATCTGTTGTTGTTTTTTTCTCCCATTCTTCAATGCCCCATTCTGACTGTTCCAAACCTCTTTCCAATGCAGGGGCTTGAAAATTATAATTGAATTCCAGCAGTACATACACTCTTCTAAATCTGTTTATTCCAGCTGTTACTGTCATGAATTGGATTTGGTCCTCTTTGGAAGAGATGTTTCCACTGCCAGTTATTGCTATATACCTTCCTTTCTTTGTTCATGCTTTCTTATCTGATGAAGCATGCTGTTTTTGGTTCCAGGGCTTTGATTTCTTGTTCAGGGGCTGTTACTGACTTCAATTTCCTACAAATATGTTCCAGGCTGGAAGACGATAAGCATTGCAAGTCTCCGTGAAGGGCCCCTGTCCAGGCCTCTTCATGCTTGCTCCTCAATGTGTATATTTCTTTCTTCTCACACTTTCACATTAGCCAAGTAGAAATTCTGCAATATCCCTTAAAACATCACTCAGTGCTAGCTATCTGATCTGAATCAGATAGAGCAGGCCTCACTGAAGAGCAGGCCTCAGGTGGCAGATGCTTAAGAATGCAGAATTCTGCTTCAAAACAGATTACAGCATTACCACAGCAGAACATTGTTAGAAATCAGCTTTTAAAACTCATGTTTCCTCCTTCCCATTACTCAGGTCAAGGAGGAAGGCTATGCACCTTATCTGGTTTTACACTACCAATTATGCTGGCATATGAAGTCTGAGATGTAATCCTTGGCTCATGTCTGTGCAATCTAAGTAAGTGACCAACCATATTACTTGGCAGAAGATTATTTCTTCTGAAAACCTAAAAAGCTTTTATAAAAAGAAGGCCTATGGACTACTTAGTTCTTCTTTTATACAACCCATTCCCCTCAGTTCCTTCACTTTCTCTTTTTCCTAGAAATGTGAGGAAAAGTCATAACTATGTGGGGACTGAAACTTTCAAAACTGGTGTTGATCTGAAGGGATGTTGGGGACCTAGAGGTTTGTACTTGAACATTTCCAGTAATGCCCTTCGAAGTAAATTGTTCTTGGCTTGTGTTAACTGCTGTTCCACCAGCAATTAACTTCTTACAAAGGTCTGGTTGTATAAATATGAAGGTCCACATTTTTGTTTGTGAGGCAGTGCATAGACGGCTCACACATCTTGTTCCCATTGTTTGTATTTATTATAAGAGGAACCAGAGGTGATATTCAGCAGGTTCTGACCAGTTCTGGAGAACTGGTAGCAGAAATTTTGAGTAGTTCAGAGAACCGGCAAATACCATCTCTGACTGGTGCCAACCCCACCTATTCTCTGCCTCCCGAGTGCCAGCTGATTGGCTGGGTCTTCTTTTCTTGTCCTGCACAGGAGAACGGAGCTGGAAAGCAGGTTAGTGGGGTGGGGAGGGAATGGAGATTTTACAGTAACCTTCCCCCAGGAGTGGGGTGGAATGGAAATTTTACAGTATCTTTCCATTGCCATGCCCACCAAACCACGCTCACCAAGCCATGCCCACAGAACCGGTAGTAAAAGTTTTTGAATCTCACCACTGAGAGGAACCCTAAAGAAAGTGGTGAGAAGTTTAAATTATAATTCGTATCTCTTGTTTATAAGAATCTTTTGTGGAAAATAATGACTGGTCTTGAGGGAAGAAGGAAGAAGAAATGTTCATGGAGCTCATATTTTTGCAGAGGCAAAAGCTCAGCTTGTGACAGATCATGGAAGTTCAACAGGAGTACTGGTCTGCTCCAATGGACTTTTGTGGATCTGCACAAGAAAACCTCAAAATAGGTAAGATGGATTTTCAGCATGTTGAAATGTTTCTCCTAAACTAGTTGGACTTTCCCAGTGTTATGATTGCATGTTGCAGTGCAGCAAGCAATGTTCTGAATTTTTCAGAACAAGTCATCTGGCTGAAGGTTTAGCAAAGAGGGGAAGGGCAGGACTGAATCTGTTTTTTTAAGTAGCCAGTCAAGAGAAAGAAGGGAATATAGCTACAGTGAATTAAATATCTGTGAAATTTTTAACTTTTGCTAGATTAAAACAGACAGTACCAACCTTTTGAAAGGGTTAGAAACTGCACTCAAAGTTTTCATTGGCCATCTCTCCCAGATTATCCATTCCTTTATTAAGGCCATAAAATTTATATTAGTCATACAATTATTTGGTTATTTGTGTTACTAAAAATTGTAGGCTTCCCCTAAACTTTTAGCTTTTGGTAAGCTGGATTTTCCATAGGAGAGTAATTGCCGACTATTACTGAGAGAGGTATTACTGCAATGCTTTTGACTGAAACAAAACTGGGATTCCCTTCACAATTCTATTGTTTTAATTTTACTAGAATAAAAATTGCTTACAAAGTGGTAGAAAGGGCCAAACAAGAAATCACCAACAAAGGGAAGAGTGGAATTGAAATGAACATTACAAATGCTAATGCCCATTAAAAATATGAAAAAGTAATAGAAGTTTGTAGAAAGAAGCCACATTCCTGTTCATAGGTAGATGGCCTCTATACAAATTCCAACTATGGCTTGTGTTTCATAGTTTTTCATATTTTCTCTTTTTTCCTGGGCTCTGGACATGTAGAAGATTAAAAGAACTTGACTCATTAGTATTTCTTAATTCTTAACCACAGACAGTAGAAATACTATAGTTACAAAAAGGAAGATGAATCTGAATTTACAACAACTGTATTTTCAACTAAAGGAAAAAGTAGATTTAAAAAATATAAAAACAGAAATATTTTCTGTGTCAACTTAGCTAAAACTAATCTTGAGCTTATCACTTTTGAGATTGTCAGTACTATAGTTAGAAAAAGAAAGGTGACCCTGAATATCAAACAACTGCATTTTCCACCAAAGGAATAATAGATTATATATTTCTAAGTATAAAATTATTTCTGTACTAAATTAGCAAAAGCTAACCTTTGAGATTGTCACACATCCCAATAAATGTGTACATATAAGATCTATACATATACAATTATGTAGACCAGGGGCCCTCAAACTTTTTAAACAGGGGGTCCTTCAGACTGTTTGGGAGCCGGACTGGTTGGGTGGACATGGCAAGGTGGTCACGTGAGTGGGTGGCAAATTTAGCTGTCCATTAAACAATACACACAAATTAAACTTTAATTTGTTATGCTCCTGTGGGTGGAAAGTAGGTTAGTGAAGGGATGTGGCTGCCTTGGGATGTGTGTGAGGGACTTCTGTTTGTGTGTGTATGTTTGTGTGTGTGCATGTGTTTCTCTCCCTCCCTCCCTCCCTCCCTCCCTCTCTCTGGAGGCCAAAAACAGGCCCATTTTGGCCTCCTCAGCCTCCAGAAGGAGAGTGGGGGCCAGCAGCCAGTTGGGTTGATGTGGGCAGGGCAACCTCATGGTCCTGTGTGGGCCAGATTAATGGCTTTGGCGGGCCATATCCAACCTGCGGGCCATAGTTTGAGGACCCCTGACATAGACAGTGCTAAAAGGCATTTTCTTAAAAGTTAGGGTTACCTAACTGAATTGAGATGACCACTAGGTGGAAGCAAAGGGATAGTTTTTTCTATCGTTTCATTGCCATCTGGTGGTATGATCAATTTTGCAGCTTAAGGCCCTGTCACACTGCCCAACGGATGCAAAACGTTTGTAAAAAGGACACAGTGGATGAGAAAAATGTTCCATCCATTGTTAATCGCTCTCAAAAGGGGGAAAATATGCATAACCAGAAGCGGATAACACGGAAAGGAACGGCGGGGGAGGACCAGGTGGCATGGATAAACAGAATGCAGAGGGAGCCTACGGATGGAACGCGGATGGGAGTGGACTGGCGACATTCCGGCTAGGCTTCTGGGGAAACCTCAGCAAAAGCGGATGCGGAAATCGGATACAGCGGATGCAGAACGGGATGGCACAATGATGAAGGCGGATTCAGAGCAGAATGCACAGCGGATGAAGCAGGATGCAGAGCGGAAGCCGTAGGCGGATGCCTGGCGTTTAATTGTCGCATCGGGGGGGATTTAATTGTGTCAGCCCCGCATGGGATATAAAGGGAAGCAGCTCGGAAACGAGTACCATTCTGAGGAAAGACCTGCTGCCAGATGCATTGAAGGCTGGGGGGCCTTGCCTGCCCTGCCTTGCTGCCTGTCCATCCTGCATCCCTGCATCTTGCTGCCTGCCTGCTGCTGCCTCCCTGCCAAGGCTTGGGCGCTGCCTGCCTGCCGCCAGCCTTGACTGCCTGCCTTGGTGCCAGCCTCCCTGCCAGCCAGCAACTCCCCACAAACATGGGGAAACAAAGAGGAGCCTCTAGCCATCTGGCTAGCCAAGCCCTGCTAAGAGGGACAGGGCCACCTCCAGCCCCTGGCTCTCACTCTGCTTTGCTGGGCTTCTGTAGCTACTAGGTTGCTTCTTGCTGACAGCTGGGGCTTCTGTCTGCTTCTGCTTCTGAGGAGCTCGATGATTGCCTGCTGTCTGGCAGGTGGTGCTTCTGCTCATGCTTACTACTGCTAGGCGCTTCTGGCGGTGGTGCTTTCTCTCGTGTTACTGCTGCTGAGGCTGCTCCTGAGGTGGATGCTTCTGCTGGGCTTAACTCTGCTGAGGCTGCTCCTCGGAGCGTGGTGCTTCTGCTGGTGCTTATCTCTAGCTCGAAGGCTGCCCTCGTGCTGCTGGTCCTGCGGTCGCTGTCTCATGCTCCTAGGTCTGCTCGGTGCTGCTGCTGGCTGCTGCTGAGCTGAAATGATTGATGAAGATCCTGCTGGTGCTGGTGCGCTGCTTGTGCTGCTGCTGATCATGATGCCTGCTGGTTGATGCTGCTGCCTGCTGCTTGCTCCGCTGTTGGTGTGGAGGAGCAGCCCCTACAAACTGGAAGCCCCTCTGAGAGGGCCACCTGGTCCTGGCAAACGGAGTGAAGACGGCAATATGGCGGGAACGGGGAGGAGGCAAATACGTCCATTGAGGGGCGAACAGAGTATAGGTCCGGAGTGCTTGAGAGGAATGACATAATCTGTGGTGAAGGGACACAGGCTGTACAGGGACACGCAAAGAGGAAGCAAGGCTGCTTGGAGAAGAGAAGGCAGAGGAGTCTGGGCTTTACACAGTCGGGGTGCTCTCGGCTGGTGGAAAACATTGCACACTCGGTACGGCGAAAGCTGCACCTAAGAAATCTGCCCAGGCAAACGTTAACGGTGAGGACAAGAGAGACCTATGTCATCGACAGGTGCAGCTTCCTGGAGGTGAGCATCCACCACGAGGAGCAAGTAAGACAGCAGCAAGCAGTCCTCTCAACTGACCCCTTCTCACAGCAGCCTGCTGAGAGCCAACCTCTTCCTGGCCGGGAGTCAGTTTCCTGTCTCCAGGCAGGTTTCCTGTGGAGCGTAGCATGCGGAGAACGCCGCGGGAAGGTTGTTTTTAAACCTGGTGGAGCCACTGGAGGACTCCCTGGTGCAGTGGGAGAAAGGAGACGGTACTTCCAACAAGCCCTAACCCGCACCGCCCAGATCACTCCACAGAAAGGCAGAAGCCAGACAGGAGGGGCAGAGCCACACCTGGTCCTGCTGGAGATCAGGGACACCATCCTGGAAGCAGCAATAGAGTCTCGCTCTCCGCATGGTCCACACCAACCCTTCATCCTCCAACGTGCAAGCCCTTCCTCACCTACGTCAGCAGACCCTCACCGGACCATGGAGGAATCTCCAGTGACCTGAGGGTGGGTGATGGACCGGATCACGGAGCCTGCTTCAACAACCCTACCAGACCCAGAGAACCTGCTCCCACCCAGTCCATGGTCTGCTCCTCCACCCACACCCAGTGATAGTCCTTCCCATTCCAAGGGCTTTCCCACAGGCTCTCACTACACCAGGGCTAGGCTTACCAGAGGTCCACAGCAAGGCAGCCAGCCCTTCCCAGTCCAGGCAGAGCGTCAGTCGGGTGACACCATTGCCAAAGGTTTCCACCGATTGCCACTGATGCCACCCACAGCCCGAATCGATCCACACGCACAGCAATGCCACCATTGGGCCCAATAACCCCGATGCCAACCCACGCAGTCCCTCACCCAGCTGCAGACCAAGAAGCCCCACACACTGCTCTCTTTCCACCCACAGCAAGCCCGGCCTCAGTACATCTATCCTCGTACAGGGGCTGACCCACATGGCATGGAGGAAGGAGCTCTCGACATCATGGGGCTGAGTCAGCTGTCGAAGGCTTCCCAAACACACCGGGTCAACCCGTGTTGTCCTCTCAGGGCAGGCACCTCAGTGGTGCTTCAAGACAAGCACTGCCAGCAGCAACGCCACCTCCAGCAGAGCCCTAGACCTTTACATCTGAGACGTGGCGACAACCTCTGAATGACTAAGAGGAGTGCCAGAGACTGGGTTGTTACCCTGTAGTCTTTATTGGACACTTGAAAGCTTGGGTCATTTTTCCTTTTACAGTGTGATTAATACGTTTATCTTTGGCTTCAAACACTTGCCTCATTGTATTTTATAAATAAAGTCTTGGTGGAAACTTTTAGAAATGGTTTAAGCCTTTGCAATGTTGTGGGATGGGTTAAGGATAGCATGGGGGTGGGCAGGGATACCTTTGGTGTAATGGGTGATGGATGGGTATGGTAGGATAGCGTGGGGTGGCGCAGGGATACTTTGGGATGGGTAATAGCTGTGGGATGGTAAGGATAGCGGGGGTGGGCAGGGATACCTTTAGAATGGGTAATATCTGTGGTAGATAAACCTCCAGTGTAAATGCCATGTGGGACTGGTAATGGTCCACCCTCCCAGGTGCCAAGCTATGGCCTTCATTATCAATAACAATGTAAGCATTGGATCGCACACATGTCAACATAAACACAACTTTATTAAATGCCCTGTTCATTGTAGGCCCAACCAACAGTAATGGCCCAATCTCATCCCGTGTGATGAGACAGGTTGAAGGAAGCATCCATTAATCATGCTACGCATCATCTGTCTTGCCACTCACTCCGCTCCCGAGCTGGGGAGTTTGCACCAGTTGTTTCAGGAGGTTGCGCTGCTTCTTCCGCTGTTCAATGTGAGGCCTATGTTGGGCTTGGCACATCCTCAGTGTCTTATCGAGGTTTCGCCTGCTCCCATTCCCCAGGCTCCAGGTCCCCATTGCCCTTCCTGGGAGGTCCATGAGCCGCTGTTCTACAGACTGGGTACCGGGTGCGCATGAGATTGTGCAGGATGCAGCAAGCTCTCCACGATCTCCTCACGTGTCTGTGGGCGATGCTTGCGCATTGGTGGTGCTCCCCCACGATGAAGTAGGGCACATCTTGCTTGTCGTTGGCAGGGGGGTCTGGATCTGGGGAAGCCCATGAGAGGTTGCCGTTCCAGCCCTCCTTGTAGTCACTGGCGTTGTATACCTGGGCATCTGAAACATGACCGTTGCTGAAGCATCGAGTGTCATGAACTTGTAGTCAGCATCGACCATGGCAAAGAGACACGATTCTGAGAAGCCCTTGTAGTTGAAACCATAAGTGGACCGCCGACTTGGCTGGGAGCTTTGGCAGGCCACGTGCTTCACATCTAATGGCTCAATGGTGTGGGGAACGTTCCACTTCTGATACCACTGCTCTGCGCAACTCTTCTTCCATCCTTCTTCAAGGTGGAGGGACACTGGAGGAGCTCCTCCAGGTACTTCTTCGATGATGGCCTGCACTACTTCTCGACCACATGCTATGTGTTTGTTGGCACCCTCACAGCATACTGCAGTGCTTCCTGTAGGTGGTCCCTGAAAGGCCAGGTGGCGAAGAAGTGAGTGCACCTTGAGCCAGGTTCCAGGCTGGCCGGATGTATGGTGGCTCTGCTTGTAACTGGGTGTCTAGCCGCTGCACAACTTCATTCAACATGGCTGGAGGCAGAATCCTCTGAAGTTCTGGAATCACAGGGTCTTGTTCCTGAGCTCGCACCATCACTTGTTGTACAGTCGTACTCTGCTCTTCTCCCGATCCATCTTCGGACCCAGACGCTTCTTGGCGCCTCCATTTTCTTCCTGTAGTAGAGTTCACAGTAAGAGCCTGTAGAATGGCTTTGCACTGTTGCAGAAGGATGGTGGCTTACAAAAGGAGTTTGTTACGAATCCATGGTGGACATGACTGGATGCTGTGGAGAAGCTGCAGAGGTCTGCCACGCAGGGCTGCTGGTCTGAAACGCTGACGACTGCCAGGTGACGTTGTCCGCCCCCTTTTTATAAGGCTAGTATAGGTTTTTCCCCTATCGCGTGTCTTTTTCGCATCCTCTAGACATCCCTTATTATCCTAAGATCGCGCTCTCCCACCGTCTCTCTCTCTCGCCGACGTTTAAATTTTTCGCGTTTCCATCTTTCCTGCGTGCTGCATTCCGCTTTCATCTTTCCCGTCCGTGCTACCTAACCGCTGCGCTGCCGTTCCCACGTCATTCGGACTTGCCCTCCCTGCGTCCGAGCGGAATGCGAGTTGCGCGGATCACCAGCGGATGCTAGCGGATATAGTGGATGTGTTAACGGATGCAGGAACGGATGCCCCGTATGCTAGTTGGATGCTAGAATGGACGCATGGTGATACATTTTCTGCTCAAAAGTTTGAGCAGCTCAAGACCCTCGATGGGATGTAAACATCAATAGACGGATGCTGACGGATAGAGAGGAAGCAAACACGGAGGGCTGTGAGTACAGAATGGAAGCATCCGCGTTAACCAACGGATGTACAACGGATGGTAAGTGTTTTTCTCCGTTTTACATCCTCTTTTCATCCGTTGGTGCAGTGTGACAGGGGCTTTAGTTACAGTAATCCTAAAAATTTAAAACCGGGAAAACAAAAATTATTCAAATTAATCAGTGCTACTTAAAATACTGTGTAAAATAAGGAATCTTAAAAAATACTTTCCATCTGAATATATCAATTATTTCCTCTCATACACAGAAATATATTGACAATATATTGACACAGAAATATATTGACAGTGACAATTTGCCCTTGATATTCCTAACTTTCACTGTTGCTTTATTTTAAAAATTTAGCTTTCCTCCCAGGTCCTAGGCTTATTTGAATAGTGGCATGGTTTGGTGTGCTCGTACTTATTTGGAGATATGATTATCTGCAACATTGTCATCTTTTATTTGTTTTTAATATTGTACACTATTCACAGTAGTTTTTTTTTTAAATTAAGAAGTCTTACAAATCCAATTAAAAAAAAGAAATAAAAACAGTTATGGGTACTCCAGCACTGGAGGTTTTGAAGAAAAGGTTGGACAGTCATTTGTCTGAAAAGGTATTGGATTTCCTGCTGGAACCGAAAGGTAGACTAGAAGATTTCCAATATCCTTTGTTATTCTGTTATTCTACAATAATACATGTATTATACTCTCTTCTTCTGAAAGAAACAACAAAGTAGAAAGAGAAATGGATGGAATTTTTGAGAGATTCTGGAAATGAGTAAATACACATGGAAAGGAAGAAGAGAGGGAGCGAGAGAGAGAAGGAGAGAGAGAGAGAGAGAGAGAAAGAGAAATAGAGAGGGATGGAGGGAGGGAGGGAGAGAAACATTCTTTGACATGACAAATTCAGCAGCCAAACAGATACTTCCAAGGCTTCAAGCTAATCTTCAAAAGCATTTCAGCGAGAGTTACAGTGACTGGTCTCTCTTTTCATTTATGCTGTATATTCTATTCTTCTCAGCAGCAAATTTAGGATAATTAGGATATGTAGAATATATACTGATAATGGTTTTGGAGGGAAGCAGTGATGTTCTTGAGTGGTCAGAACAAGCAAGATGGTGGTTGCAGCAGTGTGATTGAAGCTTCTTCTTTGGAATATGCATGTAGTGTTGATGTATGTACAAAAGTAGGGATTAAAATTAGAACCATAACTATCAATCTAGCCTATTTCAACATCCCCCACACATGTGCCATGACTGAAGGGAAAAGCTCATATTCCCATCAAATAAAAGCATTATATAATAGAAAATATATACATTAATGGCACACTTCTTTTTAAGGGAAGGAATCCCACATGGAGATAAAATAATTAAACTCAGGTTAACAACAAACGGCAATATGTATCCATTCAATACTAAACCCCATTGAGTCAAATGAGGTTTACTTCTATTGGATTGCAGTTCAACAATAAATACATTTTACAAATTCATCTTGCATTCTTTACTTTTTAAAGATGTACTAAAATGTAATGTTTCTTTTCTCTTTCTTTCCCTCTTCCATGACTGAGATCTCCTTCAGTCCTACAATAAAATGAAAGCATGAAAGCTATTAATGGCCCCTATCACTTCCATAGAAAAAGAACCTGACTTAAACTCCAAGTGATTTGATTTATCTGAACTGTGGTTAGGATTTTCCACTTTTTAGCCAGATGAGAAATATTACATAAGGCAATTCTTTAATTAATAAGAAAGATATTTCAGAACATGGCAGTGAATTAAGGAGGAAAGGGAGCAAAAACAAAAAAAAATCAGTTTAAGGAACAGCAGAGTTGGGAATTCTTGGATATCTTTTAATCTATAAATAGCTTAATAATAAATTAAATTGAAGCTCTTAATCAGTTTTGTTGGTCCAAAGTTAAATCAGTCAGTTTCTCTAGGCATTAAGCAATACCTATATGCTTCTTGATGGTTCAAGTAACAGTACACTTCAAGTAGATTCTGGGGGGTACTTTGTAATGAGCACTTATAGTATTCCCCAGTTTCTGGTGTGTAAAAAACTGATCTTATTTATCACAGTATATGACACATCTGGTATATGGTTCAGGCAACAACTGCTTTATTTCACTTCTGTCATCACCTTCCAACAGATTTCTATCACATTCCAGTTTGGACGAGGAATCTTGGGTTTTGTTCCATAAGTTCTCCATTAGCAGCTTTCCAGCACTTGAGTGCTCTTGGTTACTTCTCCTCCCAAGCGATTAGTCACCTCAAGATGACTGTTTCAGTTTAATGGCAGGGAACATATGAAGAGTTGCTTGCATTCATTAATGTCTCTTCAGGACATCCTTCGTTTGCTTATAGAATTGTCAAAGTAGCTGCAGACACCAGATCCGTCCGAATGTTGCACCCTGAGGCTTAACAGAAGAATGCAGCCCCTTCCTGCTGAAGCCTTGATCAACTGTTCTGACTTGGGTTGTTGACAGGAGGTCTTTTGTTGAGTAGCAAAATGGTTTGTTTTGTGCATAAACAATGGCCAACATGACAGGCTCCTTGAGGTTTGACTTGGCAAGTTCTGTGAATAGTGATGCACAAATAAAACCAAAAAAGCTTAAATTACACTGCAACCCACAATTTTTTTTTCAAATTAAAAGGCCATATTTACAGCCCCCTGTGAATTGTGATTTTATTTAATTTAATCCCCTCTCATGACCAATTAAGTAGGCACCATTCCATATGCCCAGGCCAAGGGAGGAATAAAGAACCATAAAGCTAACTTTAAAAGAACACTATATCACTCCTCCAAAGACAGAAATCATTCTACCATCTGGTGCTGAAAATAAAATGGTTTGTGTAAAACTTCCTTTAAAAGCCATTTTATCAATTTTCTACTTGTTTTTGCAACACAGTTAAAGTTTTATAAATATGAACTATTTCATTGACACATGTTACAATAAACATTCCAATTTTGCTTCTGGAATTAAAATACTTGCTTAAAGGTAGTTAACTCAAAAAATCGGGAGAGATCCTGAAAATTTTTATGAATAATAAATATGAAATGTATAGTGTCTCATATGTCAGTGCCTTATTTGCTTGTGAAATTATTTGTTGTGAAAATGTTGGCAATGAAATCCGGGTTACTTCTTTTTCTGATGGCAAAGGTCTATCGGGAATATATGAAAAAAAGAACCCTTAAAACTCATATTGGATGTTAAAAAAGCTTCAGCTGAAAAAATTCATCTCCATATATAAAGCAGGACAGTTGTTTTTGCTATTTGGCTACACAGTTACAGCCTGTTGTTTGAATCATAGATGCATTTGTCCACATGTACTTCATACAGCTTTTCTTAGGTCTAAAATAGTTTTAATATCTTCAGTTCCAGAAAATGAGTATTGTAGAATTTGTCTCCCACAGCCAAACAAATTAGAATTTAGAGCTTATTATTAGAACTCAGAATAACTTTACTGTCAATTTAAATGTACATTAATTGGCATACATTAAAATGAAATATCATTGCATACATCTCTCAAAGGGTCACCACCTCCGATATATGTTACATAAACAAAACAAAAAATAAATAAATAAAAATTATGCATATACCCACATATATTATGTGATACAGAAAAACAACACAGTCTAATTCGGATGTATACATGTACATGGTGAGAAAAAAGAATCTTGCGAGTTTACCGGACGGATGGCTTGTTAGTCCCTACTAGTTCTTATTATCTATAGTATAAAGAGCCTGCAAGATCTCTGATGCTGACCACTTGGGAACTCTAAATATTCTACAACTCTGAAATTACTATTGTTTTCCAAGAGTTTGAGGAGGGGAGAGAGACTTGGAAGTTCCTATGTCACTAGGCCATCCTTGGATGGAGATTCTCAGGGAAGTAACTTTCCAGACTAGGCCTGATAGCCTGGACCCTTTCCAATGATCCAAAACCTTGGGAAGATTGGAATTGCCAAAGTAACGTTGGCAAGGAAAATATAGGCAAAATCCTGAGGATTATTTGCTCTACTGTGTAAATTTACCATTGCCTCTGTTCCCTGTTCCTATATCTTTTTCATGGATTTTCTTTCACTCATGATTTGGCATAGAGATCTAAACCGTCTACATTTTTTGAAGCTGGCCTATTTCTTAACTCTTTATTTTGTTGCCATATTAAAAATAAAAATCCCTTATTATCCATTACATACTTTGTGCTAGCAAAACCACTTGCTCCTGGTAGCCATCATTAAATAAGAAAACAAGGACCATCTGTTTAAAAGTTGAGCCTGGGAATGAGGAATCTTGTTTCTGCTTCAACCAAATGATAAGCAAGGGAGATATTTTCTTTAGGAAGAGGTTGTGACAGCAAAGCTACCTGTTTGGGATGGGAACATTTCTACATGGGGCAATAACTAAAAACAGAACACTGGACTAGGTAGTGGGAGAACAGAGATTCAGGCAAAGGACTTTAAGGGTCGATGTTTGTGTCATACATGCTTCTACTACACTGTCAGGCCCAAAATCAAGAATGACACTTATTGATTCTTCCAAGTAGTTGGTTTCACACCTACTGTACAGACAAAATCCTCCAAACTGAGGAGTCTAATGTCTGCATCTACAATACACTGTGAATTATTAGGGCTGTCTTCATGCTCTTTCTCTCACACATAATATCTGGACCAGTGGTGGGATTCAATTTTTTTTTTACTACCTGTTATGTAGGTGTGGCATAATGGGCATGGCAGGGGAAGGATACTGTAAAATCTCCAGTCAGGGATGGTATTTGCCGGTTCTCCAAAATACTCAAAATTTCCACAACTGATTCTCCAGAACTGGTTAGAACTTGCTGGATACCACCTCTGGTCTGAACTGAGTTTTCTTTTATTCTTCTGGAATGCACTTGCACTCCTTCCTCCCTGGGAATTTAGCTCTTAATCTTAAAATGTTCAACAATCTTAAAATGAAAAGAAAATTAAGATTTTAAAGGTTTGAAGCTTAAGATAGGAACTTTTTAATTTGTTTTTGATTTATGCAGCACATTGAGGTTTTTTTTAAAAAGTGACACAATGATCAGACTCTTCACAAAAGTCAGATTAAAATTTGAAACCTAGGCTACTAGGTTTGTTTGGAGGGATCACTGTCTGAAACTCTAGGATAACACCCAAATGAACTGTAAAACAATATCCTCAGCACAAACATACATGTATATTCATATCAGTTTTTGATACACCAGATGGAGAAACTTCAATGTTGGTGACAGGGCACTGATAAAGGTCTCCCGTCCCCTTCATGTTGGAGGCATTGTTTAAAGCCCATGTCACACTGCACCAACGGATGCAAAGAGGATATAAAACGTTAAAAAAAGCTTGCCATCCATTGGAAACAAACACTATGCATCTGTTGTGTACTCGCTGTATACATGTTTCATACACTCTATCCTTTGGCATCCGTCCATGCGATTTCATCCGCTCAAGAAGTTTTGAGCTGCACAAAACTTTTTGAGCGGATGAACTTTCCCGCTGTGTACAATGTAAATCTTGACATACGAGCAACAAACGTTCTATGTCCATTTATCATCCGTTAAACATCGCTGTATCCTCTCTGCATCCTCTGGGCATCCTCGCAACTCACATCCGCTGCAGCTGAAAACGGAAAGAGGGAAGAAACAAAAGGTACACGAACGTCTACACAGCTTTTTAATAGCACGGAAATAGAAAGGATGAGCAGTGAATGGTTTGCATCCTATATACATCCTCTAGGCTTCCTATGAACATCCCTTTAACATCCCTGCTACATACTACCCCACGTTTTCCTTTCTTTTCTGTCTGTTTATGCAAATTTTTGCCACTTTTTGGAGCAGATGACAAATGATGGAGCCACCCCCGAAAATTTGCTCGTCCGCTGTGTCCTTTTTGCATACGTTTTGCATCTGTCGGCCAGTGTGACCTAACCTTTAGGCGCTTCTGGGTTGAAAGGATTGCAATGGTAACAGCAGTGACATCACCATTGCCTGGGGAACACCTTTGGGGGTTCCTTTGACGTCCTTTTCAAGGAGCTGGAGTGAGTGACAGGAAATCATCTTGCCACACAGCAGCACTTGAGTCTTGAACGTGGGCTTGCTAACCTCCAACCCACCATTCTAATCATGTGAGCTGTGGTGCTTCTCATTGATGAAGATATAAAGTAGGGACAAGGTTTGTGAATGCAAATGTCTGTGAAATGGAAGCAAAGTAGTGCTGTCTACATTGGAGGAGACATTGCAGTGTCTACTCAACTGTCCTCAACCTTGCAAAACAAGGCTAGACATTCAACAAATTGTGATGTGAAACTGAATTTATGTCCTGCCTGCATATGAAATTTACTGTTTCTAGGAGATTGGGGACCTTATTAAGGTAACATTATATATTAGTTGAAAGACTGATATTTATTGATACTGCTTAATTTAGGTGAATTTTAGGACTAAGTAGGGAAAGCCCACTGATACTGGAGAAAATGTTCTAATTATTTATACAAGAGAACATATTTACCTGTTAAAAAGCAAAGTAATGATAAATACTGAATGTCCCTCAGCCATATCTTTAATTACATTATTTATAAAGCACTTTGCGGGCTCAGCTTGGAGGTTTCTATTTCATATATATATGCCCATATTTATTAATACTTAATACTAATAAAATTATTAAAGTTATTAATAATAAAGTTATTAATACTAATAAAATGCAGACATCTTTATGCGAGGTATTGTCCCTTTTAAAAATAAAGCTGCAATATTCAGAAAAGTCAAAATTAAAGCAAAAATTGGACAAGGAATCTTTGATCTCAGTTTATTTTTGTCATTTTAGATCACTGAATCAACCTTTCAGATGTTCCAGAATCATGGATGGGAAGTCATATGTTTAATTAGTATTTTAATGGAACTCAAAATAATTTGTACTTCCTGAACCAACATACAAACAATTAAATATGTATGTGATATTTACACATCTACACAAATATATTTGTGTGGGTGTGTTTTCCAAATTTTATGTTATGATTCACTAATTTAAACATAAATATACAATTACACAAATTAATGTACAAGAACATTTATAAGTATGCTTATAAATGCTTACATTAAGCAAAAATCCATGTTGAAATGTGTACTTTGGGAAAATTATGATAGGAGATTCTTTTTAAGTTATGAAATAAAGGTTGGAATTTTTTCCAGAATGCAGCACAATTACCTTGATTTAGAAAATACTACTGATCTTTTTGGTCACAAGAAATTTTGTAGATTTGTATGCCAATTGCTGAAATTTTCTAATCAGTGTGATCAAATTAGAAATTTGATTACTGATGAAATTTGCAATCATCATCATCATCATAATCTGTCATTACTTAAAGTTGTCATATTTCAGTTGTTTTTAGGAATCTATTTCTCTACCATCTGAAATAAAACATTTCTCTGGTTATCATTTAGGAATTTATATCCCTCCCCACTTCTTTCTCTCCTTTCTGTGCAGTAGGTTAGTAGAGAGATAATATGTTGCTTCATCTCAGAGGAAAAAATATGTTTCGATCTAAACATTTACTAAAACAACACAGAGACAAGCAGAAGCCCATGTGTAAGATAAAACAGAGATGAACTACTCAATGCTAAACACCGAAGGATAAGATTACCAGCAGCTATGTCATCAGGCATGGTTTTTATATGCCAAAAGCAAGACATAAAGCATGCTTGTGAATACCGGTTTTGGGAAAATATGATTGAGAGGAAGTCAGTGCACCCTGTTCTAATCTCAGGGGAGTGATAGTATCATATGTGTAAAGAGATGTTGAATCAGACTCTGCTCTGTATAGAAATCAGATTGAAGCATCTCAACAGATGGCTGAGCAACCTTTCCTTGAACATATAGTCAGAAAAGGAGCTTACATTCTTGAATCACTCTCAACCTATAGGAATTTGTTTTGGAAGATTCAAATCCTGCCTTCCTATAGTTTAAACCGTTACTTCATTTCCTGCATAATGGGGCCACAGTGACAGGATCATAGTCTTCTTTTCATAAAATCCATCAGTCATTATATCCTCCTACCATTTTCTTTTCTCAGTGATAAACATATTCAGTTCCCTTAGACCAGAGGTGGGCAATTATGGACCCTTTACAACTTGTGGACTTCAACTCCCAGAATTCCTCAGATGGCATAATCATAACAATTCCTGGGCATGGCTGGGACAGGAATTCTGGGAGCTGAAGTCCACAGATTGTAAAGGGGCCATTGTGGCCCACCCCTGCCTTAGACTCTCATTTGTCATGACCATGATATAGGAAGAAGAAAGCAAAAAAAGCAGACCTCTGATGCTGAGGGATTGGCCCTCATGCCAAGCTGAGGCATGTTCTATAGTTTTGTCCCCAGATGATCAGCCACTGAGCTAGAGTCTGAACCACACCACCCAAATGACTGCCATAATTGTGTGGCTGGCTGCTCTATACGGGAAGAAGTTGGTGCTAGAAGATCTCCTTGAGTACAGACTGGGAACTTCCAATATTGAAGATTCTGCCTCAAGCATTCAAATCCAGGAACAATTGTAAAAGATCCCAAACTCAGATACTTCTCACTTTCTCGAACAGAAACCTTGATTGTTTCCTAGTCCAAACAAAAGGTCTCTGACTTGTCCTCTGAATTTCAGTCACCTGTAATAAAATTGTCTTCTCTTGATCCCACAGAACAGTGACTCTGTGCCCCCAATATCAGCCTTGAACACAGGCTTGTTATACATTCGAGGGCCTGGATATAGTGGTGTGATTCAACCGGTGTAACAAGCAGTTTGGTGATCGCGTACTTTACGTGCATGTGCATGCACACCATTTTAAAAGGCCCATTTTCAGTTATAATACTTACTTTCTTCTGCAGCCCCGGTGAGTAAAACAGCTGAGGTGCGGCAAAACCACTCTGCCACTCAAATCAGCTGTGCTCCAATAAATAAAGCACAGGAAAGAGCAGGGGCAGGTGGGCAGGGCCAAATAATCACCAGAACTACCAGTTCACCCAAACCGGTCTGAACTGGTAGAATCCAACCCCTGCCTAGATATCTGTGAGATGTGGGAGACAATATTTGAAAGATTGGGAGGTCCACCTGAATCTTTGAACCTTTGGGGAAGCTGCAGGATGTTCTAATAATAAGGTGGCTTTCTCAGAAGGAATGAGGATGACAATTTTCACATTTTAAGGTTGAGAATATGACCAGGAAGATTATTTTGTTGTCCCACATCTATCCTGTATGGGCTTGCTCTTTCTTCATCTACCGTGTTCTGGCTTTCTTTGCTCATTAAAAAAACCTCAATAAGGCAACCTATTTTTCAGATGTTTAAAAGTCTTTAAAAAGAAAAAATAAATAAACTGGCCTTACTAACATGAATAGCAAAAACAGATCAGATTCCTATTGACTTCAAAAAAAACAACAACATAGAACATTTTGTAAAGCAGTTACTCCTGGCATTCTCAGACTTAACAAAACTATGACTTACTTAAATGTTAAATGAACATGTACAAAAAACCTCTTCCATCTCCATGAATAAAACAAATGATTTCACTGAGGTTAGAATTGGGCAAGAATTAAACATACCACTGTTTAACAATTTAATTTACATATAACGAGGTGTTCTCAAATATTGTGTTTCTAAAATTGCCCCACTGCAGGGATACATAGACAAAAAGGCCACAAAGCCCAGAACAAGTTTCCATGGTGTTTCATCTTGCTTGGGGAAGCCTGATCAGATTTTTTGAAATAAGGAACCTCCTTCCCAGCTCCCCAATTACTCAACAGATCCCAACTGCCAGATTTATGGACCTTGAATCAGTGGTGGGATTCAAATTTTTTTACTACCAGTTCTGTAGGTGTGGCTTGGTGGGCATGGTATGTGTTGCGTCAACATTCGGTTTCCCCTCTGGTCCGCGTTCCTGGTGGGAGTGCGGACCGCCCTGATTGGCTGACACCGTTTGACAGCCGTCTATATATAGTGCTGTCAAACAGAGTCAGCTGTTGCCGCTTGCTGACTGCTTGCTAGTTCGGCAGTCGCAGCAACCCCTTTGCTTTTTAATAAAGGTTCCTACCTTGGTGTTCCGAGTCCACCTCAGTCCTTATCCGCCGCTCCACAACACTGGCGACGAGGGCGGGATACAAATAAGAGGCGACCGGACAACACAGCTGAGTGCACTCACTGTTAAAGAGCCAGAGTCACTAAGCAAAAAGAGCCGCAGCCACTATGAGCTGTTTGTCACTACTGCTGATGCCATTTCATGAGCGCGAAATTCAACCTTCTAACCGAATAGACTGTCATCGCTGAAGAGATGTCTTCACCCACTGCGTTCCCTCCATTTAGACCATCGGCAGAGACTTGGGAATTGTATAGGAGCTGTT
>BHFT01010048.1:0-24235 GCA_004320025.1 Laticauda laticaudata
TATACATATATATATATATATACACACACACACACACACACACACACACATATATATAAGAAATTTCAATGACTATTGCATTTTTAAAGTTTTTGTTGTTATCCTAAAGCAGGGGTGTCAAACTCGATTCCATTGAGGGCCACATCAGGGATGTGTTGGGGCCAGGTGGGTGTGGCTAGGGTAGGTGTGGCCAGTTCGATATCACTCATGTTGGGGGACCTATGGTGGCTTGGGAGGATCTGGGAGTGGCTGGGACGATCCATTGTCTCCAGCAGAGCAAGGTGAGACCAGGGAGGGAGACCAAGGGTTTGCCACTCAGAGGGAGGCCCACTGCCTCTCCACGCAAGGAGATCCAGCTTTGTAACCAAAGCATCCTCAATGATAGGATGGGAGACTACCAGGAGAGGTCAGGAGGAGACAATGGGATGGCAAAAGGGGAGCAGGGCTGCTGGTGGCCAAGTGCTAAGGCAGGACTTTCTTTCCTTTGATCCTTTTCTTTCCTTTTCTTTTTCCTTCTCCTTTCTTCTTCCTTCCCATCTTTCCTTCTTTTTCCTTCCTTGCTCTCCTTCCCATCTTTCCTTCTTTTTCTTTGTCTTTCCTCTTTCCCTTTCTCCTTTCTTGTTCCTTCTTCAATGCTCAAATGCAAAAGGAGAAACATTTTTCCTTTTGTTTTGTTTTGCCTTTAGTTTGTTTTGCTAGCCCTCTGCCAGCGAAAATGGAGGTCAGGAGTGCGCAGAGCCTCTTGGCCCCCCGTTTTCGATTGTGACAGCCTCCTGAAGCATTCTGCTTCTGTCAAAAAATAGAGCTCAGGGGGGCCATTTGCCAAGCTCTGGGGCCAAAGCTTGGCGCATGGGGGGCAAGCTCTATTTTTGCTGGCAGTGGGCTAAAGGATACTGTTGTGGCTGAAAATGGAGCTCTATTTTTGCTGGCAGAGGCACTGCGGGCTGGTTCTTCTCTGGTTCCAGGGTGGCCCTTGACTCTAAATTCTGCAGCAAATTATTCCCACATCCTATATTTTAAAGTCAGCAGACAACAATAAAGGAATATGCAATTAATACATAAGCCACAGACTATTATTTGCTAAAGTAGTCATTAAATTCTTGGAAAATATATTCAGATGCTGTGATGTGTCTATATTTACAAAAATCAAAATCATGCAGACAATGTTTTCCCTGTGATATTCTCTGGAACAGTGGTCCGCAGAGAAATATCATCCCCAAAGCACCCCCCAAAGCAATTAATCCAGGCTACACTGGAACACAAGGCTTGCATTGCAAACACATGAGGTAGTGAGGGGAGGGGTAAAGGGCGGAGAGGGGAACTTGCCCCACTCACTGTCAGGCGGAGCTCCATTCAAAATCCAGGAAAGAAATACTTAAGACTCTTTAGTTTAGAGAAAAGATATCTTTTNAGAAGTTGTGAATATGATCATGTGGGCATCTTCAGGTGATGATGAGGCCTCTGTCCGTTGACCTTGGCATACTTGGCAGAGAAAAGAAAGCTAAGCGAGAAATAGAAACCTAACTCTATTGTATGCTTCCCCCCCCCATTTACACAACAGAAGAATGTAACACCTCCAGCTCACTTCCCAGACTTATCCCTACCTCCCCTTCCCCCCGTTACTTATGGCAGCCGAAAGATGCAAAGCGATAGTAGAAGATCTTGAAGGCTGACACTCACCCATACGCCTCACATGGCCACAGGGATGCTTCTTTCCGCTTCTTTCTTCTTCTGCTTTTGGCTGCATACAAGGAAAGCAGCAAAATTCTTTCTTTCTTTCCCTCAAGCTCCACCAGAAATCAGCCTTTGGGACCCTGCGAGGCATCCTGCTCCAAGAGTCAAAAAGACTTATTTCTGGTGGAGTTTGGGGGAGAGAAGGAAAGACTTCTGCTGCTTCCCTGCATGAAGCCAAAATTTTCTCTCTCTCTCTCTCTCTCCCGGAGAACGGAGCTGGAGACGGTATCCAGCGATCCCAAATAAAGAATGATCAATTGGTAGGAAAATGGGGTGGGAAATTTTCCTGCAGAGTTTTTTGGGGATTTTCCCAGGGTCTGGTCCATGGAATTTAAAATTATGAGTTTGGTGGTCCCTGAGGTCCAAAAGGTTGGCGACCCCTGCTCTGGAATGTTGTACTTTGAAGAAGTACACAGAAAGGACAGAAGTACTGAAAGCATAGTGGCATAGAAAGAATATTCATGCTTCTGAAGGCTGGTATTGGAGAAGACTCTAGGAAATGCCATTGATAGCCAAGAAAAACAAACAAATAAATTAAGAGAATTCTCACTTGAGGGATAAATGACCAAGCTCATATTATCCTTCTTTAGATACATTATATGAAGCCTATGGAGAAGGATCTGATGCTGGAAAAGACTGAAAGAAAAGAAAAGAGGATGACCAGTAGCAAGATGGAAATAATTAACAGCAGTAGTAATGTATTGGAAGATCAGAAGGATCAATTGGGGACAGATACTCCGACAGAAAATCTGTCTATGTGGTCATTAAGAATCAACCCCAACCTAAGGACACGTAATCCATCAGTAAAATGCCACTGGGAAAGGAAATGTCAGCATTATGCTGTGGAGTTCCTTAGGGCTTAAGAGTCTCTCCCCTGCTACTTAAAAATCACTGTGAATGATTTTATTCATCAGTTTGAGGTGAGACAACATAAGTTTGCTAATGCTACTCTGTTGAATACTGCCAGCCCGAACTTTTTTAGGGGATGGGAGTAGATAATTGATAATGAGAAAAACTGCAATTCTGAGAAGCAAGAGAAGGGTTGGCATGCTCTTATCTATACCCAACTGGGTTACTGCAGTTCATTCTAGTTACAATTGTCTCTCAAAACATCTGGAAACTGCTATTGGTTCAAAATGCAGCAGCCTACAAGTTAATGACTCTGTGCCACAACCACATAGCATTTCTTTTTGGGTTGCCAGTAATTATTCAAGTACAATTCACAACATTACCGAGATATTACAAAATTCACACCCATCAATATCTATTGATGGTTCTTTGGTTCTGAGAAGTAGAAGTGGGGAGGGAAATAAAGGCAATGGGTTTTTTTTTTTCAGTTGCAGTCCCTGCATTTTGGAATGTCTGAACTGGAAGGACAAGTTATTTTAATCTAAGGGATCTAAAAGAATTCAATAAAACAAAATAATGGCCACTCCAAATGTGAATACTGATGCTGTGGAGATTTAAAAAAAAAAAACTGGCATCACGTAATGCAGACTGCCCAGATGGAAGGTCTTAAAAAGGAATAATAGGGAACCACCATTTCTGGAGCAGAGCACCGGGAGGCATCTTTACAGTGTTCCAGCTGCAGGCTGACCTTGAAATATAAGAGGAAGTATGAGGATCCTTGCTTCAGAAAGAATTGATCAGAGTGCTTGAGACAGAGAAACAAGATTACAAGGATGTGATAAATGTATGTGAATCAAATACTATAATGCAGAAACAATATGCAACTGATTAGTACAGTTAATAATTTATTACACCAGGAAAGCTTTTTTCCAACAATTCAATAAACATAAACTAAAACCTACATAACAGGGTTTAGATAATGGGATCTTGAGCTTCTTACCTCCATCTTCACAGTCTTCAGGAGCTTTGGCCTTTTTACACAGACGAGGATCCAGCCAGGTAGTAGTTTTCGTATTGTGGCTGTGGAGACAGAGAAATTAATTAGAAAATAGTAATAAAAAGTTTCCTTCATTACAGAAACATGTTGCAGCTTATCTTCAGACTCTGTGTGTGTGTGTGTGTGTGTGTGTAGGGGGGGAGGGAAAGAGGGAGAGGGAGACAGAGACAGACAGATGCAGCTACATGGAGACAGCTTAGTCCTGCATACGTGACCTTTTTATCTGCAAAGCACAGCTATATGTGATGACTGGCACAAATGAAGAAAAATTTCATGTATTTCACTTTTATTAAATGTTTAAAAATGGAGCCCTGGCTATGTTTAATAATTTGTAATTTGTAATTACTTAAAAATAAACATATTTTTTCATAATTATTTGAAAAATAACTTCTGATTTCTGATAAAAATAACCAGAGAGGAACTATGCTTGAAAATTTTGAAAGATGCTTGAATCATGTTGTTTTTAAAATGACAGATTTATATGACAGAAAAAAACTTGTTAAATAGCCAAAATCTGTTTTAGAGGGACGTATTCATAGTCACAGTTGACATAGTTTTCTACAAAACAACCAGATTTGTTTTGAATGGGATTAACTAAGGTTAAAGTTGTCAGAAAATACTGATAACTAATGTTTTAGCATTCAGTGAATGATATATGCATGATTTGTGTAGGTATCTGTGCATTTTACCAGAGAAGAAATAGCGTAATGAAACGAAAACTCACATGTCCCTTCTAACTATTTATAATAAGCTTAAAATCATATTATATTCAGCTTGTTTTTAAGGATATTCATAAAAATAGAAATTATCCAAACTAAAGATAAATATTATCTCATATTTTTAGGTTGTTAGAATATCCAGTTCATAGCATAATTATAAAATAATAAATTCATTATTTAAATGAGACATTTAGTTCTTAGAATTGTCACTGTCTTGTATTAAAACTATTTATTTAGAAATATAAAAAATTATATGAAAACTTTTACAGTGTTTTACAATGATTTACTGGAAATATGTTCACAGAGAGACTTCTACAGATTTGCCTTTTATAAAAAAAATGTATTCTATACAATTGCACAGCACTGATCTGAGCAAAAGTCTATAGAGATCTTTGATTTTGGGAAATACAGCCTCTTTGGGAGAGAATATTTTCCTTGATAGAGATTTCCCCCCCCCAAAAAATAAATTTTTGCAATGGAATATGGATAGAATATATTATTAACATGTGAGCAGAAATTAATCAGCTAAAACATCTTTAAGTGTACTAACAATCATCTTGATTTGATAATTCTAAATGCATATATCAGCTTCTACTCACTCAATGAAATAGATCATTCCGGTATCTGTGTAGGCCATCTCCCAGTTCTTGGGCAGAGGTTCTAAGTTTTCTTCCCTTGATAAATAATTTTTGAAATCCACAGAACTATTTGTTTGACTATAACTAGGAACAGTTTTCATCCAATCAGAAGAGTCCAATTGTCGTTCTTTGAATTCTGCAATTGTTTAAAGAAAATAATTCATTTGTTTTATTTATTTAGTCAGTTAGTTTGCTGCCTATCTCTAAATATTTGGGCAGCTTTCAATTTTAAAAAAGAATAGAAGTATATAAAACATGTATATAATATCTAATTCATCTTTATTCTGTTTTACACAAAGATAAACTGAATATATCACAAATTTCCTAAGAGTTATGTAGTATAATTTGCACTTAGACCAATGTTGGTGAACCTTCTTGGCACTGAGTGCCGAAACAGGAGTGTGTGTACACCTGCATGCCAGAAACCAGAAGAGCAGTGTCTTCTGGTTTTTGGTGCACATGTATGCACAAAGATCAGCTGGCCAGTGCACATGCATGTGCCAGAAACCAGAAGACTGTTAATGAAGTGCCCCCCAGTCCGCCATCAAGAACAAGCCAGCACAGCCCATCCTCCTGTCACTTCTGCTAAGGGAGTGTGACTCTTCCCGGCCAGCATGCCTCTTACCCTGGCGCCAGACAGGCGTTCCTCCCTGTAAGAGCACATAATTGTGGGAGAACTGCGGTAACCATAATTTTGAAACTGGATCGTAAGTAGGGAGGAGGTTCTGTCATAACTTTGAACAGATGCTGAGTGACGACTCATAAGCTGAGGACTATCTGTAGTAGTCATTTCATAAGAGTGCCCTCTCAAAATTCCAAACATGTCTTTGGCCCTGAAAGAATACCTATCCTTGGACAAATTTCAAGTACATTAATCTAAGAAAACTGAAAACGATATTTATTAAAATATCTGAATTTGTATTGTACAGTATATCTGTACCTGTTCACATTTAATAAACTCAATATAATAAGTCTATATAAAATATTTAGAAGAGAAAATTTCTTATAAACAAAGAATTGTTGTTACAAATGACTTATTACATTTCTAAACTATTTTTTACAAGCTTCAATTTTACATTAAAAATGTACACTGACCTGTTCCTCCATTACCATTAATTGCTACTTTTTCTTCTTCCTCTTCTTCTTCAGGAAGGGAAGTGTCCATTTTCTGCATTTTGCTGACGGATGTTGTTCTTTTTCTTTGAGATTCCAGGTCAAAATCGTTATCAAAAAGCACCTGGTCCACCGGATCAGGTTGGAATGGACTTGGCTCAGCTGGAGGTTTAGGAGTCCCATAGAAATTACCTTATATACATATATGTAAAAGAAAGAAAAAGAAAGAAAACATATATATAATCATACATGCATAGGCTAAGTTATTATGTTTACACATTAATAGCTTGCAAAAATATTTTCTTTAATTATTAACATCCCAGAATCATAACTTTTAAGATACGCAGCCATATAAATTTTTACTCATATTAAATTTTTATTTAAATGTTTATAAAACATTGCTTTTTTCTTTCTCATGTTTATAGCCATCCATGTCACATATGTAACTAAAATAGAATAAGTGAATAAATAAGTCTTTCTAACAAAGAATTAGGTTCATGATCATCTGCTCAAAGGCAAGAAGAGGCAAATGATAGATATGCCATAAATACATATTTGTGGAGTACATATGGTAACAGAGTATACAAGTCCCATTACTTTGACATTGCAGTTGACATTTCTTTTTGTCAGTCCAAGGTAGCCTAGGTCATGAAACAGATTCCACAAAAAGACCAGAATTACATTTATTGACATCAGCTTTAATAACAGATACTAACAGATGATAACTTTTCCTCGCTTTTCACTTTCCAGTGAGTGAGGAAAGTGTATATTTTCAGGTAGTCCTCAATTTATGATGATTCATTTAACAACTGTTTGAACTTACAACAGCGCTGAATGAAGGGATTTACGGTCCTGCCTGAACTTGCAGCACCATGCAGTCACATGAACATTGGCAGCCTGTCCATCCTTATGACCAACTGCAAGGATTTTCAGGAGGCCTCTCCACTATGTTCTCCCCTCCACACCCCACTGGGTCACTGTAAGTCTTGGATCTGAATCAGCGGTGGGATTAAAATTTCTTAACAACCGGTTCTGTGGGCGTGTCCCAATTTGTAGGTGTGACTTGGTGGTCACGTGACTTGGTGGGTGTGGCTTGCTGACTGGGCATGGCTTGTATGTAAATATTACAAATATTTATATAAATATTGATTTTTTTAATTAAAAAAGAGTAACTTTTACCCCAAATTAGGCAAATCAGGTAGGCAGATTGAATTGCTTACAGAATCACACTCAGAGATCTACCTTTCTGCAATCTATTGCCTGAGTCTGCACTAAAAATAGAAGCTTTAGTCCTAAGGGAGGTTCAGCTCTGCTTTTAGATTAGCTAGAAAGCAAGAAATCCAATGATTTCCTGCTTTTTAATTAATCTAAATCTCTTGGCACAGCAGAACAGATGATGGTCAGGGGGAAAAAGGGAAAAATAGCAACTTACCAAAGGCAGACAAATATGCCAGGTAAGAAGTGTGGGCGGGGAGGGGAGGGGCAGGACCAGCCAGTGGAGTGTTTTGCCGGTTCTCCAAACTGCACAGAATCATAACAACTGGTTCTATAGAACTGGACTGACCAGGTAGAATCCCACCCCTGACCTGCATCCCCATGCTGGGTCCCACATTCTCCCCAATTAACTCTCACTCACAGCTCAGGTCACTTATCTTTTCCATATAACTCTTTCAGGAAAGCAGCCAATTTGCTGTGCAATCTTCCTACACAGGGGCCACATGGAGTCGTTCCACAAGGGGCACCATTTTGGGAGTGGATGCAAAGAATTGTAGCCAGTCCAGATTGGTGTCTGCTTCTAGGATGGCAGCACATGGCATCTGTACTGTATAAGGAAGGATGGATCAGCAGACCTACTCACAGGTGATATCAAAGATCTCTTTTGAGTCATCAAGTGCAGCACAAGGTGCCACAAGGGGTGGGGGGAATCTGGGCATGCCATATGTGAGCTGGGGAGGTGCTTAAATGAAGGCTGGACCTGCACTAGGTCTCCCAAGGCCTCCCCTGAGGACTCTGTGTTTTGCTTAACAACTGCAACAGGAAAAGCAGGTATTGTGGCCATTATGCAAGGTGTTAATGTGAGTGCTTTGCTTAATAACTACCATGCCTTATAACTGCAATAGGCAGGCTCAATTATGGTCATAAGTCAAGGATGTCCTCTTTGCTTACATAATACTTTCTGAATATTTGCTTCAAGATTGTATCTCTGATTCTTAACACCTACTGTATTGATATCACTATTTAGATTCAATAATTTGGGAAAAAAACAGTCGGCAGATTTTAAATTATTTTATCTGGATGTCAAGTATTCTGATATTTTATATTTTTAAGGGTTATCTTTGATACTTTGTTCAAAGTCACTTATCCAATCATTCCTTGCATGAGACAGTTGCTCCTACACTATTTTTCTCCACAGGAAATACAAAGTGACACAATTTAGATGACAGCATTCTGGATTATTATTTACAATCATCATAGTATAAAGTCCTGTATCATGCCTTTTTTATTTTTCTTGATAGTGAGAATAGCTAGATACATTTCTGGTTTATCCAACTTCCAGCATCTGCTTTTATTGCATTAATCTGAAATTAAAAAAAAAATAACCCAAGAGAAGGCAAGAACAACTGCAAGATTCCAAGCAGAGTTATATTTATACAAATAAACTGCTCATAAATAACAGTAAGAAATAATGACAATTTTTACTATGTGTGCTATGCCTAGCATTTCTAAAAATCTGTCTACATCAGTTATTTGGTCAGCACATCCTAATGTGTCCTTATAGAAGCTGAAATAATTATGTGCAAGTTATATATGTTACATATTCAGCTGAAAAAATCTGGAGTTTTGGCATATTTACCATAAACAAGACACATGCCTCAATTTTAATAGGGCTAAGAATAGCAGAATAACAGAGTTGGAAGGAACCTGGAAGGTCTTCTATTCCAATCCCTTGCTCAAGCAGGCTCCTCCACCATTTTAGACAAATGGCTGTCCAAGTCTTTTTTTAAAAGCCTCCAATGATGAACTACCAACAACTGCTGAAGGCAAACTGTTCTACTGGTTTATTGTTCTCACTGTCAGCAAATTTCTCCTTAGTTATAGGTTGCTTCTCTGCTTAATTAGTTTCCATCCATCGCTTCTTGTTTTGCCTTCTGATGCTTTGAAAAATAAGTTGACCCTGTCTTCTTTGTGGTAGCCCCTCAAATATTAGAACACTGCTATCATGTTGCCTCTAGTCCTTCTTTTCATTAGACTAGACTTACCCAGTTCCTGCAACCGTTCTTCATATACTTTAGCCTCCAGCCCCCTCATCATCTTCCGCACTCTTTCCATAGTCTGAACATCTTTTTACAATTATGGTGACCAAAGTCAGATGCAGTATTCCAAGTGTGGTCTTACCAAGGCCTTATAAAGTGTTATTAATACTTCATGTGATCTTGATTCTATCCCACTATTAATTGGCTTTTTTAGCATCTGCAGCACACTGCTGGCTCTTATTTAAGTGACTGTCCACTAGGACTCCAAGCTCCTTTTCTCAGCTATTGCTATTGAGCTAAGCTTTACATAATCTGTTCCTGTATGCTTGTTTTTTCTTGCCTAAGTGTAAAACCTTACTTTTCTCTACACTGAATTTCATTATATTAGTTAGAGCCCAGTGTTCAAATCTGTCAAGATCCATCTGGATCTTATCTAAATCATTTATGAAGATACTGAAGAGTATTGGGCCTAAAATAGAACCTTGGGGTACCCCGCTGCTTAGTTCCCTCCATGTAGATGTAGTTCTTTTAAGGACTACACATGGAGTCCAGTTTGTTGGCCAGTTACAAATCCATCTGGTGCTGATGCTGTCTATTCCACATTTTTCTAGTTTACCCAGAAGCAGGCTGTAGACTACTTTGTCAATGCCTTACAGAAATCCAAATATACTATATAATATACCATAGCATTTTTCCAGTCCACTAATTTAGTAACTTTATTAAATAATGAAATAAGATTCATTTGGCATGATCTGTTTTTGACAAACTCATGTTGGCTTCTCACTCCTAGGTAAGTGTATAATACAAATGTGCCTTTAAGAAGCAACGAATATAACCCTCTATTTCTATATATTTGATTATGTAATGCAATAGATTTTTCCATAAAATATGTGATTAATTCATCTATCTCCTTTGTAGAAATATAGCGTATATGCTAAAATACTGTAATTTTCAAATTCAACTCTCAATCTCTGATATTGTTGTTGAACAATATAAATCATTTCATCCCCAAATGGTTGTCTATATGAACCTTCCATTTAAAGAAGGGAATATTATTTTATTTTATATTCATTAGTTCCAAAAAACTAATGAAAACCAATTTTATTTCAATCTATAGTATACCATAATTAATTCCATATAGCATAAAGAAACTGCCAGGGCTTCAGCTAGTTTAATATTTTGAAACTATAACTCTATTTTTCCCTTATAAAATAACTCCATAGTCCTCTTGTCAGCAGTTGGACCCAGTGGGAGAGAAAAGAGAAAACTTCTATCTTGGCTCACCAGACAGAGAGGAAGCTCTGATGCCCGCCCCCCTTGTAATCGGGTGATTCCTGCTGCAGGGAATATAGCCGTTAATAAAGGCTATGGTGTGATCTCTAGCCTCCACTCAGCGCACCTTTATGGCTCTTGCTGAGGGCTTAAGAGCTCCAACAGTCAGCTGATCTCTGCTTGAATTGTAAAAGATTGCAACAATTGCGGGCAGCCAAAAAAGATGTGATCTGACCTGAGTGGATTTTGTTTAATTTTCCAATTCCTGTTCTGAAGATCCAGTCAAGGAAAAGTTGCCTAGCTTGAACGAAGGCTGAACTAAATCTGGGGACACTTGGGAGGAGCCACAAGGACGAGTGTCTTCAGAAATCAGCTCAGCCTATCACGAGAGACAGAAGCACCTTCCATGCCTGGATATTCGGAACACCTCTCAGGAGAATAATTCCATATCAAATGGAGTTATTTATAAACTGATAATATAAACTGATAATATGGTATCCAGATATAGTAATAAAAGTTATGACCAAATATGTGTATAAGTATGCAAAGATAATCCTAAACAAATTTAAAAGCAAACAAAAAGAAAAGTTCCAAACTGTACAAAATCAGGCTTAAGCTAGAATAGTATCTCTGGTAACGTTATTAAAGGTAAAGGTTTCTCTATCAGTTGAGTCTGATGTTAAGGCACAGTGCTCATCTCCATTTCTTGGCCAAGGGAGCCAGCATTGTTCAAAGACAATCTCCATGGTCAGCATGGCTATATGCCAAAGGGGCATGGATTGCTGTTACCTTCCCACCAAAGTGGTACCTATTAATCTATTTGCATTTGCATGCCTTTGAATTGTTAGGTGGGCAGGAGCTGACCTCATTACACAGAATTTGGGTCTCAAACCCAGGCTGCCAGCTCCCCAGCTGACAAGCTCAGCTTCTTTAATAGCTATCACCAATTGTGATAAAACATTTAAAATACAGTATCTGAAAAATTGTTGCCACCCCTGCATAAAAACAACTTTCTATGCAATAACAATAATCTTCTTTAAAGCTATGCATATAGACTTTAAAGCTATGCAATAACACATTGACTGACACATATTTGATATCATATCATCAAGGTATAAACAAGCAATGCAGCACTTTCTTTTCTGAGTGCTAAAATTATTTTCAATTAATCTTAAACAGTTTTGTGTTATTACCAAACCAGGACACTATGATGATGAGAAACAACTGAAATAATTCTAAGCCAAGTGCAATACAGATTAAGATTCCGGTTTATCTTAAACCATTTCACAGCTTTAATACGAATACATGATCAGAGTGTACTAAACTCAAGTGAGGATCAAACAGGTCATTAAAAAAAGACCTCACATGACCATAACCAGCTCCTCATTGACTTTGCTTGTGGAAAGCAGTAGGGAACATTAGAAAGTGCAATCACACAACCATGGAGTACAGCCGTATAAAATGTAAGGTGATGATGGCCATGCAACTGAATCACAATCATGTGACTGTAGGGATGGTATGACAATTGCAACTTTGATGACTGGTAATATATACTTCTTGTTCAATGCTGTTGCAATTTCAAATAATCTCTGAACAAATAGTTGGTAACAGAGAAACTATCTGTAATTATATCTCACAAAAATGTTAAGCATTAAATGATAAATTTTAATGTACCATCATATGTTCCACTTTCTAGCAAAGCTCCACTTTCTTCCAATGCCTTGAACTGATCAACAGGTATAAAATTATAGTCCACTCCAGGGACTTCCCCATCTCTGGGAGCTCTTGTAGTGCCTGGAATAAAAATGCAGAATGTGGATAAATATTTGTAAAATTTTCTAACTGTATCAGTTTGCAAATTATTACACAAAACTGACCTAGATTCTGCCACTCTGCTATATAATAAAAATAGATTCAACCACAAGTACTTCATTATATGAAAGTACAGCAAAAAATATGCAACAGAAACAATGCTAAACAAAATTAAAATCAAGGATGTGATTTATTTGTTAAAATTCCAGAAACACCCACTTGTCGATGACTCTGGATAGCTCAAAGGGGTTAATATAATTAAGCATTGTCAGTTATCCTTGACTATAGCATTATTTCCTGAAAATTCAGGGTTGGATGTCTCTAGAGTCTCCATGTGCCTCCAAATGGTAGAAGACTGGATATAGGAAAACAAGCTGAATCTGAATTTATTGGAAACAGAATGTTTGAGCCTGGACTCAGTTGATCCAGTTCTGAATGGGATTGCACGAACACTTAATGAACAGGCTTGCAATCTGGTGCATTATTCTTGATATAAAACTGGTTAAATACATATCATTAGTGACATGGGTCTTTTATCAGCCTCAGCTGGTAGACCAATTGTCTCCTTCATGAGGGAGACAGTCCTGATTCAGTGATATATATACTGTTAACTTCAAGATTGGATTATTACAATATGCTGGGTCCTTTAGGATGTTCTCATTGTCAAATATAAAGCCTTTGGTCCTCAAAGGAATGTTTTCTGCAAGTTGCACAAGCTGAACAGCAAAATCTGTTTTTACCCAGGAAGGGATCCATATTTTAAAATAACCTGCAGTTGAAATAGAGTCTGGCCCTCTTTTTATTGCAGAAGTAATGCAAGAACCACAATGGTCCTCGATTTACAACCTCGTTTGGTACCTGAACCTCTGTCACTAAGCAATGCAGTTATTAAGTCATACCCAATTTTTGCCATGGTTGCTAAGCAAATCACATGGTTGATCCTTATTGACTTTGCTTGTCAGAGATCCCTTGGGAAGGTCACAAATGGCAATCATGTCACCCTGAGATGCCCCAAACACATTCTGATTGCTAAGCCTGTGAATTTTAATTATGTGATCAAGTGGATGCTTAGTGTTTGTAATTGTGAGGATTGGTTAGAACTCACCATTTTCAATGCTATTGTAATTTAGAATGGTTGTTAAACAAATGCTGCTAGGTGCAGGACTACACTGACCTCTTTGATTGACTAATTATTTGCCGTCAAGACCATATAGATAGAATTTGTCCAGGAGTATTTGTTTCCAAATTAACCCCTGAGGATTTCCGGTTGTGCACCCATCACAACAGTATGTAGTCCAACAGAGAGCTGCGATGGCGCAGTGGTTAGAATGCAGTAGTGCAGGGTACTTCTGCTGATCGCCGGCTGCCGGCAGTTCGGTTCTCACTGCTCAAGGATGACTGAGCCTTCCATCCTTCCAAGGTCGGTAAAATGAGGACCCAGATTGTTGGTGGGCAATATGCTGACTCTGTAAACCGCTTAGAGGTCTGTAAAGCACTGTGAAGCAGTATATAAGTGCTATTGCTATTCCTATCCACTTTGCTGCTTGTCATCATCTGTTTTCCTTTCTTTCCAACTTTCTCAACATCCACATAGACTTTGTTAGAACTTCACCTGATGTGTATAAAATATATAATATCAATCTGGTCAGAAGTTTCCAATGCCAAACTTTAAAAGCATCTATGCTCTTTCTAATCGCCGTCAAGTTCTAAATTTCATTTCTATCGGAAAAACAAGTGCCTGAACAATTCTTATCTTTGATCTTTGTAGATATAGACACTTCATGACATCTGAACTATATTTTTAAAAGCCTTTATTTCCTGTTTCTAATATGAAGAAATTTTCAATTTATTGCTTTTCTTTGCTATGCATTTATCTGCAGCACCTTTCTCCACTGCTGCAGATAAAGTGCCAGTCTGCAACATCTTTCTTCACTGCTGATTCCTTTAATGATGATTATAAATGGCAGAAGTTATTCACCACTTTAATACCTTCTGTTAATTGTCAGTTTGGTTACCGTACATGTCATTAATTTGTCTCCAAAACTGGCAATAAACCAATTTGAGTTTCAATGCACAGTAATGCATACTGGCCTATAGTTCAAATGTACCCCTAAAATATTCCATTCTGTATTGATTTTAGAAGTGGGATGATCAGAAAATATAGAAATTGGATTTTGGCTTTTGTGAAAAGCACCAGGTACTCCATAATGAAAAATGTAATTGTTAAGACTATCTCCCTCTCCACCTCAGAGGGCTGAGGTGGAAAAAAAATGACAAATGGCCATCCTAGATAATCTTCTCCTATGAAAAATGAAACCACACATTATTGCCTTTTAATGGCAGGACATAGGGAACAAACATTCTGGGAATCCATGCTGACTATGATCCTGGATGGGGGAGAAGACACCTAGGTGTAAGTTTTTAGTTCCCCACTCTTGAGTAGATTTGGAATTGAAGTAGCCCAATGTCAATCTCACACATCTGTTTCTTTGAGTGACATATTCTTTAGAGTCGTGCCAGATCCTTGGTATGAGTGACTACCTTCATTAATAAAATGAAGGGAGGCTTCATCTGTATATTTTCCTGATGTTTAATATATGTCTAAGTTAAATTGTAATCTATGAGAAATGCATGATCCAACTGTGCAAAAGTAGATGAAAAACAAGAGTTTACATAAATTTACATAAGAGATCCAACAAAAAGTTTCAGTTTTCAGTGGGATTTTTGATTCAAATACGTGTAGATTCAAATGTGTTGCCTAGAAAATATGCATTTGAAATAACTGAAAGCTTAGAATATTGGAGAGACAGGAGAGAATAAATTTCCCTACATAAAGATATGGAAAAGAAGGAAGAATTTTTTTTCCTTTCAGGAAAAATCTGTTTCATTAAACTTGTTTTTCTTGTTTCTGATACAAAGAAATCTTCAATTTATTGTTTTTCTTTGCTATGCATTTATCTCTTCCCTCAGCTTACTTGTTAGTCAAGTAATCATCTATGTACTCACATAACATTTCATTCTCATGCAGTCTGTTATCTTTCCCCCTTTATTCTATCTCAGCATGTGGAATAAATATCCTTTGGCATGTGCAGTGATAACATTTCTCACTCAAAAGCTCAACTACAGAATGTGTGAATTCTATACATGACAAAACCTATTTTACTACTTGAAGAATCACAGTTGTGGGTAAGCAACTTCTTTGAATTAGAAACTAGCAGAATCTAGCAGAGGTAACATTAATAGTTAGCATAGCAAATACTTCTAATAATCCTTGTACAATCAAACTGAAAATTAAAAATGAATTTTAAAAAGTATGTGCTATTTCATTAACAATTGTTTCTGTTATTGGAATAAGTCATCTTTTTAAGAATTAACTAACTAACTCTTTTTGGGTTAGACTGGGATTGGATAAAGTGTAAGTAGCTGTTGGGCAAGCATATTTCTATTGTCAAAAAGTAATCAAGAAATACATTAAGTTGCCAATAAACACATGGGAATGAAGATGCAATTCTCAATGTCATTATTTATAATTTCAGAATGCAAGTTTTGTTAGCAGGTATCATGCACTTAAAGCACGTATTACTTAAGACATCCTTTCAAAGCTTAGTTTTTATCCAAAGGAACGTGTCAATGGGTTACTTACATGGAATAGTTCTCAAGTAAAGATTATCTCTGATAACCTGTTGCAGTTTGTGATCAACGGAACCTTTCTGAAACTGTAGGCTTAGGTAGTGACGTAAATCTTTGTTGATGACTTTGCCTGTAATTTTAAAAAAAAGTATCACTACAAAATGCTATAATCTGCTACATGATAGATAAGATATTCACATAAGATCGTCAAAATGTTTATTCTGCAACATGTAGAGGTATCTAAAGTACAAAACAAACGTGAACAAATATACATACATACATACATACATACATACATACATATATATATATATATTGATGAGGTTTCAAAATAATTTGAAACTTGCATCTTATTATCTGTCCAATTAGTTTAACAAATTTCACTTCTTTTTGACCTTGAGGTATTCCTATGCCAACAATATTTTTATGATTGTTCTCTTCCACCATCATTTCATGCAGTGGGTTGAGAGAGATTTGAAGGTAATTTGAAGTAACCTTGTTTCAGTTTTAGTATAATTTATTCTGATCAATTGAGGTTTCATAAAACAGCATTGAAGAGCAGACACCGTACATTCAGCCTATAAATTCTATTTTGAACTCTGCAATTTGACCTTGCAAAAACAAAATTCAGACACTTTCAGTTTACTCTTGACGAGAAACTCCTAGAAGGTCATACCATTTCTCATGAGGATAGCACTCAGTATAGTGAGTAAAGTGCTTTGAATAAAATATAAAATCAGAGTACAAAATGTTTGCTGAAAATGAAGGACAGTTGACTTCCAGTTTGCAGGGCTTCGGTGGCAGGCAGGAATCTTCGATCATGCGTGGTTTCTGCCTGGGTGCGCCGCCGGAGCACCCCAAGTGAGCTGGCTTCGGAGCTAAGCCACCCCGTAAAGGTTGGTGAAGACGGGGGAGATTCCAGCAGGGTCGAGGAAAGGCGCATCTTTCCTCCCCAGCTAGCTAAACTCCCTTTCCCGAAGACGGTAGAGCGGCGGTCAGAAATGGTCACCTCAAAGAAGCTCTCATCCGGAAAAGAATGAGCAGAAGGAAGAAAGTGCTGAAGTGAAAGTTTTGGCTGACCGGGATAAAAAACAACAATTAAGGCATCCTGGAACTCAAATTTTAAAAAAGGATACATCGCTCCCAAAGAAGATTCGGAAGCAGCGGAAGCAGCGACCGACATTGAAAGTTGAAAAGAGGCGAAAAAATTTTTTTCACTCTCCTTCCATTACGTTCGATAAGTGAACAGAGTATGAATGAGAAAATCAGAAAAAAATCTGCTTTGGGCATCAATAGGTATTTAAGCTGGAAAACTTAATGCCAAGGGGATAATAAAGATTTCTGAATATAAAGAAAAAAAAAAAGAGAAAGGATTTTTTTTTTTTTTTTTTTTGCTGTAAGTGGTGAAGGCAGAGGAAGGAGAAATAAGAACAGGATTTGATAGGAAGAGATAGCCGGAATCTAAAGAGAAGCTAAAGGGCGCTGTCACATAGGCCAGACGGAATGCAAAACGTATGTGAAAAAAGGACACAGCGGACAAAGAAAAATGTTGCCATCCATTGTTATTCCGCTCTCAAAAGTGCCCTGAATTTGCATAAGCAGAGCGCACAACAACAGAAAGGAACGGCAGCGGGGAGAGGAACGTAGCCAGATTAAAGCGGATTGCTCCACGGAAGCCTATCGGATTGGAAAGCAGATGGAAGGGATGCACATCCGTGGGGCTTCCAGGGGGAGGCACAGCTGAAGCGGACGCGCAACGGAAGGAACGGATGCAGATGTGAAAGCTAGCGATACAGCGGATGGCAACGGAACCTAGAGGAGGCTAGCGGATGGCAGAGCATTCACTGCGCATCGGGGAGGATGCATTGCGTAAGCCCCGCGGATATTAAAGGGAAGCAGCTCGCAAGCAGGTCACCCATTCAGAGGAAAACAATGCCTCGCCAGACACAGCTCCAGAAGGCCAGCCAACAAACCATGGGGAAGAAGGGAAAGCTCTGCCATATGCTGCCAGCCCTGGCAAGAGTGGGAACAAGGCAACCACCCACCCCTAAAGCCCTTGACTTTGCTTTCTACTGGGGCTGTCTGCTCGATGCTCGGGCTGACTCTTCTGGTGTGGAGCTTCTGCTGGCGCTGCATGCTCCTGCGTGCTGGTTGCTTGCTGCTGGTGCTTACTCTGTGGCACTCTCCTTGGTGCTGTGCTTCTGCTGAGTGGCTTACTCTGCTGGAGCTGCTCCTGGTGCTGGTGCTTCTGCTGGTGCTTACTCTTGCGATGGCGCTGCTCCCTGGTCCTGACTGCGTGCTCCTGTTCTGCTGGTGCATCCTGGTCCTTGCTAGTCCTGCATGTGCTGCTGGTGCTTACTCTGCTGCTGTTTGTCCTAGAGTCCTGCTGTGCTGACTCTGCTCGCTGCTGATCCTGTGGTCCTGCTGGAGCTGCTACTGTTGTTGTTGCTGGCTGGCTTGGTGTGTGGTGGTATGTGGAAGCCAGTCCCCGACAACCCCTCGAAGCGCCATCTGATGAGGGCCCAGATGGGCCCTGCGCAGAGGGAGGGAAGAGGCATTACGCGAGATCGTGAACGATGAAAATGGGAGGGATTGAAAAGTGATTTGCAAAGGTACATATGATTTGTTATTGTTATATTTGTATGAGAATAATGTTAGAAATTGGAAAAACAACGTATGTGATTTACGTGAAACATTTGTGAATAAAATAAATGGATAATGAATTAAATGAGAGAAATATTAATTTAGAAAGGGAATGCGTTAACATTTTCATGACATGTTTTTAAAAAATGGGCAAATGAAGTGGGGGGGGGAGAGTAATTGTAATGGAAACTTATATAGTGTTCCTAGAAACATGATGTCCCTACTTGAAAAGCTATGTGTTAAATGTTTTAAAATTTTAAATGAAATATTTAACATTAATGATATAATTGAATTGGTATACATTGTGTTTTAAATTATATTATATACTTAATATTTTTCTTTTCTTTTATCTTTTTAAAAATGTAGCCATGTAAGCTTTAATGTATACCGCAGAATCCGAATGGAAAGTTATGTTCTATATAAGTGCTTATAATTTTAGGGGAAAGATATAAAGGCGTATTACTGCCAATCAGTGACCACAGGAGGAATTTGTTTAATTGAGAAAAAGATTAAATTAGACAGCTGAAAGTAGGGACAGACAAAGAATAAAAAAAGTAGAATGACGCGTACAAGATAGGATGGTATATAAACAAAATGAGCATGAATTTTGAATTGGTGTCTGATACAAAGAGATTGTAACCCGGGATCAGGTTGCTTTCAGAAAAAGACGGGAGGTTTTATGTTTTCATGTTCTGTGTTGTGTTTGTTTATGTTTGTTTCTAAAAATCAATAAAATTTTCTTCAAAAAAGAAAAAGAAAATAAAGGACAGTTCACTATTTCATGTACTCTAGGCATACTTTGGACTAAATAATTCTTATCCATAAAGTTTCAAAAGAAAAAAATCAATTATAAGGTATTTTCACATTGGTACCCTCCAACAGACTGGTGAGTAAGAATTTCAAAATCTCAATATATTATGTGTATCATTTTCATTATAGATTATATTCTAACAATGACATTCATCTATTAATAAATATCAGACTATTAAGAATTTGCTTCGATTAAAAACCTTAAAATTCTTCTACTATGTAAACTTTAATCTTACACTTCTGGCTGATTTGTACAGCTTGTAAAGTATAATTTAAATGAAATAAATTTACATCATTTACCAGTCTCAGTTTTAAAACTTTTATTTAATTTCCCATAACAAAGTCATTTGATGTAATTATTTTTAAAAACAGTTCTGGTAGTTTAAAATTGCTTTTATAACATACGCAGAAAAACTTTGCAACATTCTATCTCTCACAGCTGAAAATAGTTGTTTTTTTTAAAAAATCTATTGAAAGTATTGTTTGCAAGATGTGATTCTGATATCAATCAATGTAAAAAAAAAAATCTTTATCCTAATAGATTTTTACCCACTGGGTAGTTTAAATCATATTTTAATTGTGGTTTTCATCAATAAAACTCCGTAAGTGTGCAAGCTGATGTCATACTGTGGGTATATATGTATATGACATCAAGCAGTGTTGCAAGCTGTAAATGATCCATGTTTTTATGTTTCCAAGTGAATATACAGTATGCTTTCAGTTTTAAAATAATTATTAATGGTCACCTCATTTCTAAGTTAATTTTGTCACCCAAAATTTCTTAGAAATATCACATTTTTTCTCACAAGTATTTTATTACAATGGCCTTATCATGTAATATTAGCAAACATATCATATCAAGTGAAAGCTATTGCTTCACTGTTCCACAGTAAACACACAATAGAGACATTGTACATTATGTCTTTCATCAGTTTGACAGATGGATACAAAGCAAGGTATTGTTCTGGGTCATCCCTCCAGGATTGCTATGTTGGATCTTAATCTGTCAGCTTTGGAATTTTAAAAAGATTCTAAACTCTTAAACTAGAAACCTAGGTAATAGCAATAGCACTTAGACTTATATACCGCTTTATAGTGCTTTACCGCCCTCTCAAAGCAGTTTACCAGAGTCAGCATTATCACAACAAAATTTTGACAAGGTAGAAAATAGTGGAGAATGGAACTTAAGATAATAGGACTTTTTAAACTAAGAAATTTTAACATAACATAAATATGTATTTATTATGAAAGCAATAAGAAATAATAAGAAATTTGACATTGGGTGAAGTGTTTGAAGCACTGGTTCTCTGATAATGGAAACAATCAGAATGTGGTATCTTCCAGTTTTCTGATTCCAGGGAAATTGCCAACAGAAGCTGAGTCTTTAATCAGGCAGCAAAAGTGAAGCAAGCTTTAAGCAACCACTCCTTCCCTGACCAATACAAAGAACCAAGTTAGGCTCCTCCTTCCCATCATGTTCTGTGTCGAAAGATAAGGATCATATTGGGCTTGGTCTCCTGGCCAATGGGGAAGACCAGAATCCACTCTTACTCTGCTCTTCAATTTTCAAGGAAATTGTAAACCTAACTGTCCACAACTTACAAACAAAATGTTTTCTTTGACAGATTACATTTCTGAATAAAATTTCAGAGGTATTTATGGGTCCTCAAATTTAACAGTTGATGGAACATCTCTGTGTCAAATTCCAGTCCTTGACAACCCACCTGCATTTATAGTGTTAATGTGTGCCTCAAAAATTCTCATCCTCCTATCTCCCAATCTCTGCCCTTTTGGCCTCCATCATGAAACAAGGGCTGACTGCGCAACTGGAGATGCAGAGGCCACATAATTCAGGGTGCCAAGGGTAGCTACAGCTGGGCTTTGATACCACAGTGCTTGGGTGACTAAAGCTTTGCATCATGGTGCTGGGCTGGGACAGTGCAGCTTTACAACTACACTGCTTAGCAATGGAAATTCTGGTCCTAATCATCATTGTTAACCGAGGATTACCTATATTATTCTTTCTGTGCTGATTGTATCAGGAGACTAATAAAAGCATATGCTTACAGTGTGTATATGTGTGTGCTTGCATATATGCATCTATAATTTTGGATGGATGGAAACTAATCAAGGAGAGAATCAACCGAGAAATCAGAAGGTATTTTCTGACAATAAGAAGATATTTTCTGACAAATTGAATGATTAATCAGCGGAATAGCTTTCAGGTGTTGTGAATGCTTCATCAATGGAGGTTTTTAAGAAGAGATTGGACAACAATTTGTCTGAAATTATATTGGGTCTCCTGCTTGAGCAGGGTTGAATTAGAAGGTCTTTAAGGCCCATTCCAACTCTGTTAATCTGAATAAGTGCACCCTCATATCCAGCTTGCTAATTAGTATTCTATGGAGTAATATCTCTAGTTTCCTGAAATCCTGAAATTATACTAGGTCCACATTTCTAATATATATTAAGATATTTATACCTTTCATAGACTAAGAAACAAGATTAGCCAGGCACGCCTTGTTTAGTATGCAAATTGTTTCTCCTATGCAAGGAGCACAGAAGCTATACTACCTGCAAGTCAGCCTCTAGGGACAATTCAAAATGGGAATAACTATTTTAAAATCCTACAGGACTCCTATAGGGATCTTTGAGATCACTTACTACAAATAGAATGTACCTGCTCAATATATGCCTGCAAAGGATGAATGCTTAGCATACCCAACCACTGTAAGAGAAAATTCATAGGACAGAATTTTCTGCAAGAATGCCTTTCTGAGGAATTCCCTTTCACCAGAAATAAAATCAAAATTTTTGTTGTTGATATTTGAGAAGCTTTTTAAAATATAGCTATTCCTAAGAGCATTTTGAGAAAGGGGCAATTCTTACTGTAGCAGGGATGACTAAAAATTCTAATAATATTATGTTAATTATGATAACATTGCTTATTATGTTGTTCTTTTATAATTATTTATTTTTCTACTCTTATTTTATGACTCCTAAACAACTCAGAATTGCAGTGATTGAAATTATATAAAGTATCACTTTATGAATAAATAAAGAAGTATTAAAACATAAGCAGGACTAGATAATTTAAAATATATCCTCCCTCCCCAAGAAGAATCAGATTTACAGTAACCTTAGAAAATAAAGAGAAAACTCTTTGCCACTTCAGATTTTTCTGACAATCTAATTTAGATAATATAGTGTAATCTCTGTCTTGCAACATTCTTGCTTGCCAAAATGAAAAACTAATTCACTGTTGATTGAAGGATGAAAATTCGTTGTAAATGTTGTTAAAACATATAAAAGTGGAACTGGGATAACACCTATTACTAGGGAGAATTAAAAGTAAAGGGGGGGGGGCAGAATTAGATTATGACATGAATCCTACTAAATCAGCCCAGAAAGATACTACAGTATAACTAATTAACAATGCTGTTTGTTAATCCAGTTTGAGTTCCAGTTTGGTGTACTGATTAAGGCACAAGGCTAGATATCTGACTGAGACTGAATTTTTAGTCTTACCCTAAGTAAGAAGCCATCTAGATGATTTTAGGCCAATCATTCTCTCTCAATCCTAGGAAGCAGGCAATGGCAAATCACTTTCAAAACCTTTCCAAGAAAACTTAGGGACCTGTCCAGGCTGTAGCTGGAGTCAATGCTGATTGACTCCACCTCCTAACAACAAAGATTACCCAGCAGAGATAATTTTACATTTAAGCATAATCTCTTTTTCTGAGAGGCATGGAAATTATTATTTATAAATCATCTTGATTTTATTTATTTGATCATATTTATATAGCTGCCCATCTCACAAAACTAGGGCCTTTTCTCAAATTGTATTTGACATAACACGTCAGCAAAACACTTGTCTGAATTTACTTTCATGCAGAACTAGGAAAAGCTGATTGAAGAGTGAAATCTGCTTATGTTTCAAACTGAAGGAAATCTGAAATATTCCCTTTTTACTCTGGAATTTGCCCATAAAAGCTCTTCAGCTAGCTAATAGGGGTGTCAAACTCAATTTCATTTAGAGCCGCATCAGGGCTGTGGTTGATCTCGGGGTTGAGCAGGCATGGCTGACTGGGTGGGTGTGGCTGACTGGAAGGGTGTGGCCAGCTTGATGCCACTCCCCAAACAGCTGCCATGTTTTCTCTTTGCATTTGGTACACTGGTCTGGCATCACGCTGGCCTGATCTTTCCTCTTTACACTGGGTAGATCAGGACGGACCTGACCACATTGCTGGCTGCATCTGGCTCACAGTCCTTGAGTCTGACACCCCTGCTCTAAAAACAAGAATTCAGTTCACCTTGTTCTGGTTATATATTGGCAAGGTGGTATGTTTTTTTCTTAAGGTGCCTGTATTCCTGATATCTTAATTCTAAGATCTTGAAAAGCTGAGAATGATAAAATGGCATCTGATTGCTACAATGGAGATAAACAGTTGGATTTAGCTCTACCGGCAGATTTCAAAGTTAAGACAGTATTGATAACTATACAACCCATTTATGATCTTTACAGCATCCTTCAGTCACATCAATGCTATTGTAGTTATTACAGTATATAAGTTGGCGGATGAAGCGGATGCAGAGCGGAAGCCTAGCGGATGCCTAACGGATGCAAAGCGTTCACACTGTGCATGCGGGGAGGATGCATTGCATCAGCCCTGCGGATATAAAGGGAAGCAGCTCGCAAGCAGG
>BHFT01010053.1:0-19579 GCA_004320025.1 Laticauda laticaudata
ATGTATTCATAACTATGTATATACTTATACCTATTATCTTGTAAGCAATTGACAAATCAAAATAAATAAAATAAAATCAATAAATCTTGGGGAAAAGGACGCTGTTTCAAATTAAACATTTATCATTTATTAACTAGCACTTAAATCTCTGCACAAACTAATCTGTGAGGTTAAATATGTTGACTGGGATGAAGAAAATTCCTAGGGGCTCTAGAAATGGCAGGGCTGTCATATTTTAATGTATTTCATCCATACATTTATACACTACAGGGTAATAACAATATAACTATAAAAGGTAAAGTATGTTGGTAAAATAATACATCCTGTTGTTTAACAGGATATATAACTACTGAACTAAGCTGCTGTCTGTGCATCTAATCGTTTTGCCATCAACCTGGCATGTAAATTGGGAACAACTCCTTCCAGAATAAATAAATACATGCAAGTGGTAAAGCTTAATAGGTACAGGAAAAGAATGAGAGAAAATCTCATGGAGTTATAATCAATATCAAGTAGTAAAGTCATGCCTTTCCCAAATACCTTATACGGCTATAGCCAGCCTTAGTCACTTCTTGCCAATTTATTTTCCCTTTGTGTTGGTGCCATGGTAACTCCTCTCAGTTTATTGTTGGCATACTTGACAGAGAAGTTCTCAGAGGATGAATTCCTTGACCTTCCCAGATGCTGCTTATTTGGAGTTCAGAAGCTTGTTTCTTTTTATAGGCAGCAAGTTATATTGGGATTTTCTTACATATGCAAATAAATCAGCATGTCACTAATCAAGCAAGAAGCAACCTGCTTTTAGCAGCTGTTGCTACTTTATGCTACTTCTTTTTAAATATTTCCTAAAATATTTTAATTTTATGACTTAAAGCAGAAGTAATGTTAAAATTTCAATTGTACTTCAATGACAAATAAAATAGGCAACCTGAGCTAATTAAAGGGCTGAATGTAGCAGTGTTGAAGCAAATGTTACAGTAAGAAAAATAGAATATAAGACTTGAAAAAGGAATTTGGAGATTATCCCATCCAGAATTTCTTGATCAGAGTTGTATAGAACCTTAGGGTTTTCTGGGATGTCACCAAGAATTCCTTGGGAGATTATGAATTATTTTTAAAAAAGCAGAAACCAAATAAAAAAAGTGGGTTGGACAGCCAAAGCATGTACAGGCCCTGGACGGGGTTGGGATTACACATGTGGATACAAGTGGGGAAAAGAGCAAAGCACAAACCAAAGAAGAGTAGTAAATGACAAGAAGGAGGAGGAGCAGATAGTGAAAGTGTTCATGTGTGAGAGATGGTGCCAGGGCCTGTATACTGGGGTTCTCCTTGCCAGCGCGTGCCTGCCTTTCTCCAGGAGCAGCGGTCTGGAGGGCTCCATCTCGAGTGAGTGCAGAAAATTTGTGGTTGGGCTGGCCCAGGCATCACCAGCAGCAGAAACTATTCATAAAGGGGGAGAGGGAGAGAGGGAAAGAAACACTTTAATTTAAGAACACTGTTACATACAATGTACATACAATGTTTAAGAACACTGTTAATTCATACATACAATATTTAAGAACAGTTAATTCATACATGTAAGAAATGTATTTTTGTAATTTCTTTTGTATTACTTGAGCCAGATTGGTAGGGGTTCCCTGAGATCCGCAAAACATTTCAAGGGTCCTCTAGGCTAAGCCAGCCCCCAGTCCTATGCTAGACCTCAGCAAATTGGGAACCGGGCTATACAAGTGGCAGACGAGTGTGAAGCTGCATTTATGCAAGTGGTGTGTAGGAGTGAAAAACCATCCTTCTCCACCCCATCACCATCAGCACCAGTAGATCCGGAAAAATTGGGGACCACTGCTTAAGGCTCAAAAGTTTGAGAAAGACTGATCTAATCCAACCTCCTGCTAATTTTTATGAATGCACTATTATGCCATACTTGAGAAATAGATATTCAGTTTTTGTTTAAATCCTCCCAGAAGAGGAAGTAGTTTGTTCCACTGCTGATACAGAATCTCTCTACTCAATTAGGTAGCTAAATTCAAAAGACCTGGATAAGGCAGCCTTAAAAAGGAACATTTAGCAACAAGATTTTTTTGCTGGGAGACAGCAATAATTCTAGAATTTAAAGTTTATTCTATGAGGTCATCAAATTCTCAGGCTTATCATGTTAATATCACAAACTACCTGAAATTTTTTCTCTTCACCAGTAATGGCATAGACATTTTATATAATTTGGATTTATGCATCATGTTGCATTATTACAAAATAAAAATAAAAGCACAAGATGATTCAAGAATCAATTAAGTCCAACATTCTATGTTATTTGTTGACTAAACATTTGTGTGAATGTTACCAATTGTAACTTATTCAGGAAATCATAGTTAAGTAAACATAGGTTTGCACTCGTTTGAGCCCATGGAATATCAGACATGTAAACAGTAGTGGGCTCAAAGCCCAAACCCAACCAAATATCTTACAGTACAATTTAGCATGAAATGTGTCTGCTGCTAGTCAACACAACTAATGGCTGTTTTATGCTTAACTTGAAGAATAAATGAAGCCATTTTGTACAATGAATAATAAACAATTAAATATGATTAACCAAAACAGACCCCTAACAAAATGATAGAAAATACCAAGAATAAAACGAAGCAAATTCTAAGGGAGTTTAAAATGTTGACTTTGAAATGTTAAATGGTTTGGGGAAAGGCTATGTGAAGGAATAGTATTGCCTCATGGATATAAGAATTGGTTTTGACAAAATTTCTGACCCCAAGATCTCCTTAGGAAAAGGTCCATGATATGCCGTGATATTTATTTCTAGGAAAATGGGTAGGCTAAATGTAGCTGTTTTTCTATAGTTTAGGTAGGATGGGACTCTGTTCTCCTATGGTATTAGGTGTCTTGTCACTAAGATATTCTTTCCCTTTTCTCTTCTTCACAATCTTAGAAAGCCTCAACTGCCCCTCTTTCCTGCAGTTCTGATCACTTTCTTACCTTAGATACAGAGGTACGTCAAACTGGCAGCCCACCCGGATGCATCATATGCAGGCCATGCCCTCCCCAGCTCCGCAAAGGCAAAAATGTCACATGATGCAATCAAGTTTGACACCTATGCCTAGAAGCTCAATGCAAGATAAATTGCAATATGCATGAACTCAATGGAGGAGCACAAAGGCAGAAAAGAACAGAGGGAGACCTAAATTGCTGATTCCCATTTAGCCAGACCCCTGAACGGGAAGGAAACCCACTCTCTGTTTGTATCAAGTCATTGTCAATCTCTTGCAGTTGATTAGGAACTGAAAATAATTTTCTTCCTTCTCAGGTCAGAGCACCCTCGGCTTGTCTTCCCTTACTCACCTTCCCATCCTGGCAATTATGTTCTTAACTTACTTTTCTAAACAACCAGTGCATATGAGGCAGCTATAGATATGCACTACACGGCAAACAAGCAAGTGAATTTTGACATCATAATGCAGATTTAACTTTCATATTGCATAGTGACATTGAGGACAAGTACATAAGTCACAAGGCTTATTTATAAGCAAGCTCTCTGCTTATAAATGACACCCAGCAATGCCTACCTAGTGTCTACATTATCATGCTTTCAATATTAACTGAACACATTTTTTGTTTTCTCAGAGGTTTTTAAAAACTATGTTTTTCAAAAATTATTTTAACAGCTGTTAAAACTACTGATCTATTAATAATAATAGTAATAAATTATTATTTTGTAAATAATTTTACTTTTAATGATTTTAATAAAATACAATTTCATTTGCTGATAATTTAACTATACTATTGCTATATTAGCTCTTACATTATTGTAAAATATATTTTCCATATATCTTTATGTTAACCATACAATTGTGGTTTTGGCACAATTTAGAAATATAATACATAAATAGTATTACAAGAATGGGGAAGCCCACTAATCCTGCAGTGAAATCACTACAAAGAGGAGAGGGGAATGAGGCAGGAATGGTGGTCTGGAAAATTTCATTTTGACAGCACTTATTCCAGACTTGCCATTATTTAGAGTAAACCCTGGAAGGCCTTGAATTTTAACCTCAGGTGGAAAGAGATTACAAGTCTAAATGTCTTTAATAGTCCTAAGAATATTGACAAATCTCTTCATAGCTCCTTTTAAAGGTTTTAATAAGAATTTTGCAGTCTGAAATTGATGGTGAAGAGAAATTAGAATCTTGGTTGCATTTGGTAAAACCCATTTCTTTCTAAAAACTGTTCTATTGGTTTTCCTAAGATGCATGCACCAATAAAATTTTCCACAAATACCATAACTTACATAAAAGATTCATATAATGTGTTTCTCTGTATGTGTGTGTTTTAAAAACAACAATTCTGCTGTACAGACTAAAGCATTGAACCATTTGGAGATTTAGCATCTTTCTTCAGCATTCAAGGCCCTCTAGTGCCAACATCAGAAGTTGCAATTTATTTGTATAAACCAGAGCACAAGGATTCCTATGCATTGGAATTACATTTTGATCAAGCAGAAGCAATTATCAAGCTTCATTCAGATAATTATAGGGACCACATTCTCATCTCCTTTTTGGGCTTTTAATGTTCTTTCTTTAATCTCTGACAGCATAATGCAAGCTTTTACTTCCTTTGTTTTTTTTTCATTTATACGTAACACAGAACTACCAAGTTGCATTATAGTTCAATGCTACTGTATTCACATTGATATATGTTCCAAATGCAATGAGGCTTATTCCCAAATAAGTATGAAATATATTTCAATATTATCTTTTCACTGCTCAATTGTCTGACAACCATAGAACATGTCATCAGTTATACTCTGCATCCCTAATCAGAATTTAAATAAAAAATCCCTTCCTTTCTCGGTTCCATATTCCCTTACAATGAATGATCAGCGCTGCCTTCTTAGCTCTTTTTCCATTCATCCTTATCTGCTGCCCAATCTGTACATATGACCTAACATTATACCTCCTATTATGTTACAGCTCATCACTTAACCCTCCTAACGCTTATATGTTTATTAGACTAGGTGAGTCTACTGAGACAACTAGGTGAGACAACAATTAGCCTTTCAAGAACACAATATATGTTGCTTCTCACAGACATGGTAGTTAAAGAAAAGAAGCAACATTTCTCTTTTAGCTTTCACACTAGCAAAGAAACATAGAAATATCCACTCCAAATGCTACTTCGTATTCATTTTTTAAAAATGGCTAAGTTTTGCCTAACAAACAGAAGATACAAAAACTATTCACAAATAATGTATATAAGCAATTAGATCTGCAAAGCATCTAATTGCATATGACATAGCCTACTATTTCTTTTTCCTGCTTTCAAAGTCTTCGCTGGCATGTTCTCAAACGACCACCACTTCCCATTATTACTTTACAAACAGCTCATACTTTAATGGTTTCTTTTTCATGCTGACTAAAGATGTGGCAGGAAGCCACTGTTACTAAATATATTCATCTCTCTATCTGACAGTCCTGACAGGACAAATTAACTTGTATGGCAAGGGGCCAGGGTAAATGCAAAAAGCTAATATAAGCAAAAAATATAGTCCTAATCATTAATCTGATGGCAAACAAATGATTTTTGAAAAACCCTGCATAATTGTAAAACAGAAGCTTATGTTGAGTTTCTGAGTATAAGATGAAAATTTGATTTTTTGAGGATCATGATAAAATGGAACATTAAAAAAAATAGCATGAATGGGGAGAGTTAAGTTTTAGGAATGTTTTTGTCCAGATGAAAGCTTGTATTTTTAAAAATCTTGATCTAGAACAGGTGTGTCCAACCTGCAGGCCATATGGGCCTGGATAGCTAGTAATGCAGCTCCATAAGATTGCAAAATTTTAACGTATTATGTGATTTGTATACATTAACTATATTACTTATTTTATATGTGGCCCAAGATAACCCTTCTTCACTCAATGTGGCCTAGGCAAGCCAAAATGTTGAACATCCATGGTCTAGAGACAAACCAGATCACCCAGGTTTCTAGAGACATTCATTTCTGTGCATTTCAAGTATGCTATCTACATCCTTGAAATACACAGCATCTAGTATCATGGCTACTTTGAGGTTTTGACCATTTTAAAAGAATTAATGTCCTGATTGTTCTTCTTCATCTGAACACTCAATCGTACAATTACAGTTATTGCCTGAAAGCATGAATAGAAGAGATGATTCCACCAGACTGTCAATCATTTGGAAGCCTGCACTCTCAAATAGAAAGATCTCCACACCCAGGCCAGGCAAACACCTGGCACAAAGACTCCCTCTGATAGCTCCAACTCAAACACCCCCACCAGGCACTCCAGGTGAAACCCAGCTTGCTAATGAAGAGCAGCGTCCTTTCACAGATTGTAGGCCGCGATCACACGGAGCCAAAGCTGCATTGGAAAGCCTCGCAACACAAGAACAGAGTGTTTGGCCACCAATCAAGCCACAAAAACAGACAGAAGAAACCAGAAACACAATCAATCAAACTCCAAGTCCAATGAACACAGGCCCAGGCTCCTAGCCCATCCGAAATGGACCAGCCCTCAAATTTGAAACCAGGACTAATCAATACAGAAGCCTGATGATGGCAGATGAGATTCTGCTGAAACTGTTGCTACAACTTTAACAGAACTACAATGACGTGGGATAAATACCCGAAGGAAGCTAAACGCATATATAATATATATATATACTTATAATTATATATTTGTATGTATGTATGTATGTATGTATTGTAATGTATGTATGTATGTATGTATGATATGTATATGTATATGTATATGTATATGTATAGTATATGTATATTATGTGTATATGTATTGTTATATGTATATGTATAATATATAATGCGCTGGGTTCAGCTTCCTTCGGTATTATCACGTCATTGTACGTGCTTTCAAGTTGTGCAACGTTTCCACAGAATCTCATCTGCCATATCAGGCTCTTGTATAGAGTTTGTATGTGGGTCAGCAGTCTCACACGTCCGTTGGTTTTAAATTTGAGGCTAAGCCTATTATTGTGGCAGGATGTTTTTTTTTCTCATCCTGATTGGTTGGGAGTCTTGGTCTGTGTTTATTGGACTTGGACTTTGGTTGATTAGGTGTTTCTGGTTTCTTCTGTCTGTTTTGTGCTTTGAATTGGCGTGGCAACACCTGTTCTTGCTTTATTGGAGCTTTCAGTGCACTTGGCTTCACGTGAAAGGACGGCTATTATCTATAGGAAGCTAGGTTTCATCTGGTGCCTGTGGGGATGTGTTTAGCTGGAGGTGATCGGGGAGTAATGTTTGTGGCCGCAGGTGTTTGTCTTGCCTTTTAGTGTGGAATTTTCTATTTGAGAGTGCGGCTTCCAAATGATTGACAGTTGTTGAATCATCTTCTTCTATTCATGCTTTCAGGTCTTTTTTCAAATCTCTATGGCTTCTCTGATGATTCTGTGGCTGGGGTTTTTCTCTAGTGGCTTAGGGTTTTAGTGCATTGAAGTTCATGTTGGACCTGTGGTTTTCATGTGTTGGCGACTAGTGGAGAGGTGTGTTCCAGCTTTTTTCCTACATTTTTGTGTTCATCCAGGCGGGTACTTATCTTCTATTGTTCTGTCCAATGTATGTGGCCGGGCATGATCACCAGCTGATCCACAAAAAACACACAAAGACATTAAAGAGACCTAGAAGATCAACAACTATGGAACAGCCTGTCCTGCCTTACATAGAGGTACTACAAGACAAAATCAGTAAGATACTACACAGGCTCACATCAAGACCCGCCTCAAAACAGACAAAAAAATAGGCAGCCATCCTTAGAAACACCCCAAGATAAATTGACCTGGAAACCAAGGCATATACGAGTCCCCTGTGCTTCATGCCCGGCCACATACTTTGGACAGACCAATAGAAGAATAAGTACCCGCCTGGATGAACACACACACACCACACTTTCTTTTAAGGCTTTAATTCTTTAAAAATGTGAGGATTTCCTTCTACAGTGCCTTATGATTATTTTGTGCTGAGTGTATGACTGGCCCAACATTATCCAGTCAGTTTCCACAAATGAAAATGGACTTGATCCTTGCTCTCTGCACTCCTAGTCTAAAACATTTAGCCATTCTGTCTTGCTCTATAAAATATTCCTATTCCCATTATTAATATTCAGAAATGCCTTTTATATTATTATATGTAGAAAAACATTTTGCTTGCACAAATAAAATTATTTTCCCCTAATCTTATGGTTTGATTAAAGATTTGAGTCTTTGGAATATTCTCATGTGGGCCCACATATGACCATTTATTTACAGACTCTGCAGTGTGTAGCATCATTCTCATAACAATCTGGATTTACCGCTTTTTTCAGAGTATAAGACACACTTCCCCTCCCCAAAAAGTGGGTGGAAATGTCTGTGCATCTTATACAATGAATATTGTGGGGGGGAGGGGATTGGTGTGGTGCCGATCAGCTGTTCTAGAATGGACTGCCGCGGCGACAGCAGACTGCAGCAGCTGCAAATGGGTGGCAGCAGCGGCAAACAGACCATGGCAAATGGGCTGTGGCGATGGTGGCAGCAGTGGCAAATGGGCCACAGTGAATGGGCTGCAGTGGCGGCAGCAAACAGGATGCAGTGGCCGTGAACAGGCTGGGGTAAACAGGCCGTGGTGGCAGCACAAACGGGTGGTGGTGAATGGGCCAGATGAATACCAGATGGATGCTGGGAGGCTGGGAGGCAGAGGCAGATTTTTGAAAATTAATATAAAGAGCAACATGTTCAAAATCCAGACAACACACCGTCCCTATTGATTTTGAACATGTTGTTCTTTCTGTTTATATTAATAAAAAAAACAGGCAGATTTTTTTTTTCTTGTTTTCCTCTCCAAAAGTTAGGTCCATCTTATAGCATCCGGAGCATCTTATACTCTGAAAAATACAGTAACTCATGGCCTATTTCGAATTGAAGGAGCTTCAATTCAGCATATTTCCAAATATTCTGTATTTGTGTAATTGCTTTTGATTTTTCCTGTCACAAACAGATGAAATGAGTAACATGATAGCAAGAATCATCTCTAATACTGAACTAGTTTTAGAAAAGGATAGAAAACTACCCATTCCCTTCAAATAGGCAGTGTAGGTAAATGGACTATAATGCTGTTATGATATCATCAACCAAGTTTCATATATCTGTATATTCATTCAAACTCTTTTGAAAAAAAAAACATTATAGTGGCCTCACCTGCCAAACAAACAGCTTTATCTCATTATATAATCTGTGAATCATGTTCCCCCAGCAGCAGATAATCTTGTTATACCACTATTATTATACTGCAATCCAGGCTCTTTTCTCAGTGCCTTTTAAAGCTTGAAATGATGTTAAGGGGTAAATTTGGTATCAACTAGTGAGTCTCCTATGCCTCATTTCCTAACACCTAATTCCATACAACAAAAGAAACCCAACATATAGTAGTAGCACTATTACTTTGAAGATGCTTCAGTAACCTCTGGGATTAATTAGAAATGCAAAATATAAACAATGTAAATATTAAGAGCTAAGTCACTAAATTAAAATAATAAGTGCATAAGAGACACCTGCATATAAACATGTAATCATGTTCATGTTTTTCAGTGATTGTGGTTGCTTCAACTCCAGCTTGGTTTATGCTATATTTTTTATATAACTGCATACAGTAATTATAGATTCTGTTCAGTTGGTTGTCCTTGAAAATATTTAGTGGCCTTTTCAAAAATCATTTATTCTGATTCATGACTAACATATAAAGTAAAATAAGCTCAATTATAAATGATTAAGTGTAAACAGAACATTCAAGTTGCTGTATAATTGCAAACAGTCCATAGTTCATCTAACATACAGATATCTGTGTTTACATTTAACTATCTGGACCTTAATGTTACAAGCCATAACACAAAATTTGTGAATCAATATTATTTCTGCCAGAAGGAAGAAAATATAAATTGCTATATAACATTTTTAAAAGCAAGAATAATAAGAGAAACATAATAATAATATATACTACAGAGTTCATTCTTTCAACCATTTCAGGGACGGGCAGAGACATTCAACAGATTGCTCATGCTAATTTCCCTTCCAGTGCAGTAGAAGACATCAAAATGAATCAGATATAAGACTCCTTTATATGGACAGATTATAAGATTTATTTATATATTTATCAATCAATCAATCAAATTTACATGGTCACCCATATCATAAGAAGTAATTCTGGGCAATGTACAATAACAATAAAAATAAACATGGCAGTCATATATAAAACACACAATTTTATACAGACAATTCAACCAGCAATGGAGCCATCTCAACATCTCGCCAGTCCCCTGGTCCTGCAGAACTTCCAGAAAATAAGGAGGGGGGCAGCTGATTTCACTTTGTTGGGGGAATGTCTCGTAAGGCAAGCAGCATGTCAAAAAAGGCCTTAGACTGTCTACTATTGACCTCACCCCTTTCCTAAGTGGTCTGTAGGGGGTGTGCAAAAACGCACCAACATGCCTACCGTCCCTGTCCTATTGTTTCTTTTTATTTTTCTTATATGTATCCATTTCAGGTATTTATAATTATGTTTATACTTAATACCTATTATCTTGTAAGCAACTGACAAATCAAATAAATAAAAGCATCCCTCTCAGCTAGATAGAATGACTCTGCTGATGTTTTTGCCACCCACCCACCTGGGCTCTTACCTGATCTTTATTTCCTGATTTTTCAACTTCAGCTGCTGAACAAGACACAGCTGCAGTTAAAAAANCAGTTAGAAAAGCAAGAAAAGAGGGCTGTTTCAAAGGCTGCTTCTCTGCAGGCAGCTGATGATGACAATTTACAGGCACACGGCTGGTAGGCTGCAGGGAAGCTTGTAAATCCCAAACTGGTAGTTAACCCTGTCGTAACCCTTCACAAAGCTGAAAAGGTTGGGGAACTGATACAAAATCAAGCTTCTGATCATCTCTGATCATCTCAAACAGATAATCAAAAGGAGGGGCGGGATATAAAAACCTGCAGGTTTTTCATTTAGCATTTCCATCATCTGGAGACAATCTCCTCAAGGCAGAACATAAGTTTGAGCTAGAATCTGATTGTGTGAAATGAGGTTTGAACCTCTAGAGCAGGGGTGTCAAACTCAGTTTCACTGAGGGCCACATCAGGATTGGGTTTCCCTTGGAGGAATGGGTTGGGGGGCATGGTGGGTGTGGCTATGGTGGGCATGACACNAGCAGGGGTGTCAAACTCAGTTTCACTGAGGGCCACATCAGGATTGGGTTTCCCTTGGAGGGATGGGTTGGGGGGCATGGTGGGTGTGGCTATGGTGGGCATGACACAGGACAGCACCTCTGCAGATATGGTTTTATAAGCTTATAAAAATAGGGAAGTGTACATTTGTGATTGTTTTTTTAAAATACTTATTAATACTCCAGTTATTAAATGAATGGTTATAAGTCAAGGACTACCTATATACAGATATACTGCATTATTGTGTTATGTATCTTTCAATTGCTGAGGAGTGGCATCAAAGTTATTCATTGTATGGTTATGAATTTTAATTAAAATTAATTAAATTAATTAAAATTTCCATATAAGCCTACATTGTAAATTGGTCACTGTGGCAAAAAATGAATGTGAAATCAGTATATAACATTGAGACTGGATTTGTATCTCTACACCACTGAAGATAAATGTCTTGTATGTTTGCAAACTGAACTTAAGTAAAACCTTGCTAAATTACTGCAGGTATCATATCTCTAGTCAAGCAAATAATAATCATCTCCCTTGTCTAACAGAGGGAGATATGCCAAATCCTGAATGCAAGATCCCATTACACGGGCTAACTCAAGTTACATGTTACCACCAATGTGGCATNGGAGATATGCCAAATCCTGAATGCAAGATCCCATTACACAGGCTAACTCAAGTTACGTGTTACCACCAATGTGGCATCAGGACACTCTATTATTAAATGTGGGAAATTTATGCCAAATATCTTGAATCCAAACTTGAAGTTCAAGAGAAAACATACGAAGTGATGATCTTACTGCAACACTTAACAAAGTGGGCCAAACTGGTCAGATGGCTTCAATTTGGCAATACTGCTCTTCTAACATTCTCCTAGATTTGAAGCATGCATTTCCGCAAATGTTTACTCGTGGTTGGTGAAGCCACGGGCTTCCCAAACAAGTTTTCTGGGTCTGCATAAGACGCCGAAACGAAGCTCAGCATACCGGTGGGTTTCCCACAGCGTAATAGGCTAAAGTGCAACTACCTCATAGTTCACTTCAGCCAAGTGAATGCAACCTATCCGTGTCCTTCACAGCCACCTTAAAAGTTTAAAAGGCGTGGACAGAAGTCATACTTTAACCGGGGGGCGGGGAACTGCCCATAAGGAGGAACGAACGCAGACTTGACTCCCTTTCGGTCACGGACAGACAGCGCCGAAACCACCTCCGTATTCCGACAAGCTGCCCCGCCCTCAGAAAGGAGAGCTGGAAGACAAAACAGAAGGCCAAGCGGCTGCCGGAAAGCGCGGCGTCGCGCTTCCGGAAGTGATGTCAACCTTTTTCGAGGTCGAGGCGGCCCCTGGGAAAGTTCGTTGGGAAACCCCGTTCTTTCTTTCGCGGCTGCTTTTGCAGGAGGTGGGTGGGTGTCGCTTTTGCTCGTCCAAGCTTTGCCGTGGGGGGGAGGGGTGTCTGTCTGGTCGCTCACTTTCTCTGTCGGTTTGTCTTTGTCTCCTTCAGGCGCCATGCCGGCTAAGGGGCCCCTCCAGAGCGTTCAGGTTTTCGGCAGGAAGGTGAGGCTCGCGTGGTTGTTAGAACGGGCCTAAACTCGGTGTCTCCATCCTCTGCCATAAAAGCCCCGAGACGTTGAAGGGGGAAATGGGATGTTCTCGTTGCCCGCAAGTTGTCTTGGCCCGGCCGGCTTTCCGGCTTCGTTTCTCATTTTCTGTGCGCGCAATGCCGCTCCTCCACAGCCACGTTTTCCCACGAGAGTGGCGGGATTTGGCCTAAACCTCGGCGAAAGGAAACGGGCTCCCTTGGCGCTTTCTCTATTCCGCGTGCGGCGCTTTAAGTGCGGCACGTGGGATGGAAGGGGCGGATAAGCTGTTCGTTTTATTCTGGGTGCGGGGTTGCTTGCGGGATATAGGGTTGAAAATAGGGGCACCACAATTCCCGGCATCCTTTGCCGTTAACCAAAATGACTGCTGCCATAGGAATTGGTCGCTTATCTTTTCGTGAGGACCCATTCTGGCCAGATCCTGAATAGGCAAGGCTCTTCCACCAGTTCATGTTCAAATACTCAGAATTACCTGAAGGCGAAATGGACGGCTAACACATTTAATAAATAATAAATGTTTGGCATAAGTTCAGAGGCTCAGCAATAGAATGTATTTATCTCAAAAAATTCTCATTTCATCTTGTAATCACTGGACTCCTTTTTTGAGTTTTCTATCTTGATTGACAACTGCACCTAGAATTTAGCTTTCTTGCTTCATGGCGATAAGTGAAAGTGGGACTGATAAAAGCTTCAGTTCATTGGTTTCAGTAGCAAGATACAATGATAATTAATGTTGGTATGTGTAGGGAATATTTATGGATGTTTATACTTGATGCAGTGCTGATAATGCTTATCTGTCTTAAAGAGTATAACTTTGTTTAATATTTTTATTTCCAAACCAACTCCTATTTAGAAAACTGCTACTGCAGTTGCTCACTGCAAAAGAGGAAATGGGCTTATTAAGGTGAATGGACGGCCTCTGGAAATGATTGAACCCAGAACTCTCCAATACAAAGTAAGTGATTTTCTTTGTATGTATAAACATTTTGTATTAACTAATAATTGTTTCCTTTAGTTTCCCCCCCTCTTCTCTTTAAAAACTTATAGTTTTGGTGAAATTCAAGTGGGTTTGAGTTGTCCCTTAGCATTTTTGTAAAAGTCTTTTATCTAATAGACTAAATATCTAATAGACTTTTATCTAAAAGCCTTTTATCAGAATCCTTTGCATTGTCATTCAGGTTCCAATGTTTTACATGCATTTTTGGAGAACTAGGCAAGAGTTATATTGATGTTTGTTTGATTCACTTCTGTCAGTAGTACTGTTTAGTCCTGGTGTACAGTGCTTTTGTGCTGGAATATAGTAATTGAAAGCTGTAAAGCAGGGGTCTTCAAACTTGGCAAGTTTAAGACTTGTGGACTTCAACTCCCAGAATTCCTGAGCGAACATGACTGGAAGAGGAATTCGGGGAGTTGAAGTCCACAAGTCTTAAACTTGCCAAGTTTGAAGACCCCTGCTGTAAAGCATTGAAAGCAAATGAAATGGTTCTATTTCTGGGTAATTTCATTGCAAAGTTGTAACAACTTAGTTGTAACTCTTGAGAGGAGTTATTTAAGGATACTATGTTGGAATATGAAATAATTGTTAAGATGGCAAGATATAAGTTTCTTTGATGAAAGCAATATTTACTATAATTTGACTTGGTGATGTAAAAATAGTACATTCAAAGAATACTGAAAGCCTGTATTCTATAAATCTAATGTATGTTTACTTTCACATGTCTTCATAAAATGGGAAGCTTGTTTAGGACTAAATGCCTTTTGTCTCCCAGCTGCTTGAACCAGTACTTCTTTTGGGCAAAGAGCGCTTTGCAGGAGTTGACATAAGAGTCCGTGTGAAGGGTGGTGGTCATGTGGCCCAGATATACGGTATGAGCAGCTCATATTTTACAAGCAGAAAAATATATTATTAAATGTATCAGCTATCCAAATATAACATGTATACTTGTAAAACCTGTTATCACCTGTGTTAGTTTATTAATTTCTAACAGGATGTGTCAATGTATTTTACTGGTCCCTAGCTAGATTGATAGGTGGTCCACCTGATTTACAAGTTTTAAGGAAGTCTGCTATGTTGTATTAGGTGATTTGGTCTGTAGCAGTTATTGGTGTTTATCATTGTTTATACATATGTATAGATATCAGAGAGCCAGTTTGATCTAGAGATTAAAGTGCCAGACTAGAAAGCAGGAAACTACTACTCCTGCTTGAAATTTTAGCCTTGAAAGCCAGCTGGGTCACTTTGGACCAGTCACTTTCCACCCAACCCACTGGCTGTTGTGGGGAAAATAGGAAGAAGGCTGATTGGATATGTTTGCAACTTTGAGGGTTTTTTGTAAAAATAAAAGTGAAATACAAATAAATACTAACGTAAATACTAATGTAAATCCAAAGTATTGCTCCAAAGACTCCACAGTTAATATATCTGACTGGAGCTTTACTAGCAACGTGCAGCATTTTTGTTTCAACTTGATGTTTTATTTTACTTATTTCTTCTACAGCAATTCGACAATCTATTTCCAAAGCACTGGTGGCTTATTACCAGAAATGTAAGTTTTCATTCACTTTATTTTTTTGCTGTTTTTCATCTTACTCATATATATTTAAGCCAATATTGTCCATATAAATTAAGTGATGCTTCAGAGATTTTATTTCTTGATTCTTCCTGTAAGTTACCATTTCTGAGTCATGTTATCGGATTGATTATAACAATAGCTTCAAAGTCTAACACAGTTTTTTTTTTTCTCAAGATGTTGATGAAGCTTCTAAGAAGGAAATAAAGGATATCCTCATCCAGTATGATAGGACCTTGTTAGTTGCTGATCCTCGACGTTGTGAGTCCAAGAAGTTCGGTGGACCTGGTGCTCGTGCACGTTACCAAAAATCCTATCGTTAAAACCTTTTTTGTCAATTTGAAATAAAGGATAAAATTTAATAAATAACTTGTGTTTCTGAGAACTATATTTCAGTCTGTTTTTGTGATGTTTCAGGGGAATGCTTACATGATACAGAATTAAGAGTCAGTCGTTGAGTCAATTTTAAAATTTATATTAGCTTATTTCAGCTTTTGTCTTTTAGTGCAGTCTTAACGGTTTACTCAACATGAATTTAGTTTAACGGTTTACTCAACTTAATTTAGACTTAGTTCCATTAAAATACAGTAAATTGGGTATAAAAATACAGCAAACACTTAATTCTATCTGGTGTGAATAAGAAGTATGCCCGATTTCAGTTTCTTTGGCTTCACTACAGCTACATAGGCTTTTCTCAAAACTTGCAGGACATTTTGGAACAAAGTCCTCCATTCAGTGGATGCTATGGATTGTGATCCTAAACTCAATGGTAAATATTTTTAATGCAGTCTAACGAAGCATGTATGGAATTCTGGAGACAGTAGTAAAATAGTAATTATCTTCTAATAATTAGAATTACTAAGTTTTGTTTGTATAATTTTCAAATTACAGAAATTTCTAATATAATTTCAAATTACAGAAATATCTAATGTCTCATGTAATGTATTGCCAGATTCTATATTTACCAGGTATTTGTTTGTGGTGTTAACAGTTAACAGGTGTTAACACAGCTTTGTGGTGCACACAAAGTTCTCAGTTCTGCCTATAATTCCCTCTGTAATGAAAAAACAATATTTAAACTAGCAAATACACACATACATACATGCATACATGCATACATACATACATACATACATACATACATTTTAAAAGATATTCCAAATACCATTTTCATCGTTCTCTATAGTTCCTTTGATAGCCTAACCATTGTAAAGGACTGATTTTGAACAGTTAAGTGAGGTTAGGCCGGATTAATTGAATGAGAGATCCTAAATCTTTTGAGCTGAAGACTATTGGAAGAAAAATCCTAGAAGAAAGCAATAGAAAAATGCTTCAAATTTAGTTAAAACAACACAGATGTCAATTCATTAGAGCCTGGGGGAAGATAGTGATATTTAAGATAATTCTTAGGTGGAGAAAAAACGTCATATATCCATAATCAGAATTCAATTTCTCAACCGTCCTAGTCTATTGTAAAAGAATAATTTCCTGTTTGAGAAAAATTACTAATGATCACAGAACTAAAATGCCTCATTTATTTGGTTTCACATTTTCCTAAATAATTTTCCTTTATTTAGCATATAATTTTCCTATAATTTAGCAATTATTTAGAAAATAATTTTCCTTTATTTAGCAACTTTAGCAGTGGGCTTTTCTACTTCCATATGGTTGTTTCCTACCTACTGACAATAGAACTCTGCCACATTCCAGAACACTTCCTATTAATCTGAAAAGAATAATAATCTCAGTGTTCTGGGAATATTCATGTGTATACATTTGTATGCTGTATGTTTGTATATGCTTTTTAAGTGTAATGCAGGGGTCAACCTTAAAACACTCAAAAAGCCATTTGGACCAGTTTCTCACAGAAAAGACAACACTGGGAGCCACAAAACCTGGCTGGGCATGGCCAATTTCACTTCACTCCCACCCAGTCACATGTCCCCTACCTACCAAAGCCTACCCAGGTTTTGTGGCTCCCTGTGTTTTCTATGGGAAATAGGTCCCCCTTCCCTCTCATTCCCTCCATTTTCTCATTTCTCTCTCCCCCTTTCTCATTTCTTTCACACTTCCTTTCTTTTTCTTTCACCCCTTATTTGTTTCCCTCTTTTCCCTCTCTCATTCTTTTCCTCCAGTTCTCATTTCTTTCTTCCTCCCCCTTTTCTCTCAATTGTTTCTCTTCCTCTCTCCCTCAATTTTCTCATTTCTCTTTTTTCTCCCCTTTTCTCTCTCTCATTTGTTTCCCTCTCTTTTCCCTCATTTTCTTCCCTCAGCTCTTTCATTTCTCTCCCTCCCTCTCCAACCTTCTCATTTATTTCTCTCCATTTTCTCATTTCTCATCACTCATGGGTGTACAAGTGGGATACCCTTCTGGGCCAGGATCACAGCAGCGATTGTAATGGCAACTACTGTCGTCACTGTGCAGTCATGTGCGTAGTTGGCTGCACTGCCCAAGAGAGCTGGAGCTCTTCCTGCATCTGGCGACGGCTGCTCCTCCCCGTTCTCCTTCCTGAGCTGACAAAGGGGATCACAGCTGGTGCTGAGCTGCCCACAAAGGAGAGGCTTGTGCAACCAAGTTAGCCAGTAACTTGGGGTTAGAGAACAAGATTGAGTTGGCAGGGAGCCACATGAGAGGGGTCAAAGAGCCACATGCAGCTCTGGAGCCACAGGTTGCCAACACCTGGTGTAATGGAATAGAAGGTAGAAGATTTCAGCTGCAGATCAGAAGCCTTTTAGAGCACAGGACACAATCGCTTTTTATTTCCACACAGATGAGTTAGGAAGATAAAATGTTCTTTGCTCATCTTTTTGAACAATTTTTCAGTGTTCTGTCAAAAAAGCAACTAGCTTAGGCCCAAACATTTCTGCAATTTCAGCAATTGCTGATCAGTGAAGGAGTAGAAGAAACCAGAAAATGAGCTGAAGGACCAAATAATAGATTTGGTGCTACATTCCTACAAGTGTTAACAAACATTTCCAATTGAAGGAGCATCCTGTAATGCAGTGGTCCCCAACCTTTTTTGTACCAGGGACCAGTTTCACGCAGAAACACTTCTTCATGGACCGGCAAAATCAATTCTTCCCCAATAGTAAAGGGCTTCTTAGCTTTAGCAATGCGGTCCGCAAAGTTAGGCGTGGAAGTTAGCGCGGAAGTTAGGCAAGGGCGGAAGTGGTTGTCTTTCAAAGTAAGACACCCGGAAGCAAAAACATATTTTTATATATATTTTAATCACAATTATTCATTCTTTGCGACCCGGTACAAAATGATCCACGGACTGATACCGGTCCGGGGCCCGGTGGTTGGGGACCCCTGCTGTAATGTCAATAGAGAAGGCTTTCTAATGCTCTTCAGATGGTAAAATATATTCCTATGTCCTATGCCCTATGTACTAAGTTGATTCACTACTAGAGTTCTCCCCCTTGTTTCCATTTGAATGTTGCCTTATAGGTTGTTAATAAAATGTATCAAATGATGTCAAGTTATTGGTAAGGATGTTCCATCAGAACTGAATTAAACTTGATATCAGTTTAAAACAAAATTGATCTAAACTTTATTCTATTTGTATACGGTCAAATTAATGAAGACCCTTAATAGTTTTTAGCAATGTAAAAGCACTCAATTAATTAAAATGTCCATGGTAATTACAATTAAACTTGAAAATTAATAACAAAAAATATAAGACAAAATGGAATGCAACCATTTTTTAAAAGCATCAACAGTTAGCTAGTCATCAAATGCCCAGAAGTGGATTTCAGTGTGATTCTTGATTCCAAGGGAGGCTTTTCCATAAGGGAACAGTGACTGAGAAAGCACCAAAATGTGATCCATAACAGTAAAACATCTCTATAAAATAGTTAACTATCAGAAAAGCAAATGTAAAAATCAATCTCAGATTACCTTTTTGGTGGAGACAGAGTGAATTGAAAATGATCCTAATGCCATTAATATTATTCTAGATTCCTTGTGAAGAATACTAGAATGTCAGAAAGAAAGAAAAAAACTACCTGTTCCACTTTTAAGACAGGGATTACAACTTGTTTGCCTGCTAGTTATTTGCACCCTGAAAACATTACATTATTAATAATTTTTCAAATACTTTTCTAATTGCTCAATTCCAGGTGTAGTGCTAGCAAATCTTTGTTTAACTGATCTAATTGGAATCTTTTACTGTGAACTTCAT
>BHFT01010054.1:0-23549 GCA_004320025.1 Laticauda laticaudata
GTTTTCCAATGGATGGCAAGCTTTTTTGTCCATTTTACATCCTCTTTGCATCCGTTGGTGCAGTGGGACACGGGCTTTAGGAGTACAGTTCAGTAATCTTGTCACTTTTCAAGTTTGTGTCTTTGGAGGAAATGAAATACAAATTTAAACTAAATAAATAAATCCAAAAATAGAAAAATGCTACAACATTTTTACTGCATTTCTTTCTCTTTTCCAGAGAGGAGTAAAAATGTTTTTAGTCCTGAGACTAAAAGCTCTACCAGAATAGCAACCAAGTCCTTGATGCTTATTTCATATTCCCTCGTTACATTGGTATTATTTAGAGTATATTCCATTAACCAGTTTGTTCTGTTTTTGCAAGGACACTGCTGCATATTGCCCAGAAACAAAAGATCTTCTGCTTTTTTTTTAAAAAAGGACCAGCCTAACACACATGGTCCTTTCATGTACTGAAATATATTATTTTTAAAACATTTGCGAAGTAGAGGTTTTTATTCCTTCAGCTCCATAACTATTTTTTAATCATAAAAGCAACAATGTCTTCATGCAATTACAACAGCATTCTAGGTCAAGGATTGGCCTTACCTATATTAGGTATATGACAAGCAGACAATAGGACTCTGGGCACCATTATTACATAGAGCGATCGTGAATGGATAATTGATTAAAAGTGTAGCTCATTGGAAGACTAGAAATGTGTCTGCAACCACGAAAGACCAATTTTCTTCAATCCTCTTCCTACAATACAATCTGCAAAGTGCGACACAGGCCCATAAATATTTGAGCCAGGGTCATGTTAGCAGCCTCAAAGTAAATGGGAATATTTTAATGTACTGACATGTCATTTCCAATTTTTCTTGTCAAATGTGTTAAAATTAAATTACATTTAAAAGTGAACTAAATAGCAACATTTAAAATCAATATAAATTATTTCGTTACAAAATTTATTGTTCGATTGAGTTATCCTGAAAATATTTCAGTAGAATTTAAAAAAACACCTACAAAAATGTCAGATTTTTATTTATTTATTCATTCATTCATTCATATTTCTTTCTTTCCCATCTCTCTCAAAAATGTTTTGCCATCATTTTTATTTGGCTGGCCAGACAAATCCTCATATTTCCTTCTGCTTAACTCTAAATCTGAACAAGACTTCCAGCCCTTCAGATCAAAGTCCACTTCTATGGTTATTTCATCATTTCTTTAATTCGACAGGTCATTTGATTATTAATACGGTTCAACAGAAATTCTTCCTAACTGCAGGTCATCCACAAGGTCTGTTAACAGATTCTATCTGCTCCTCCATATGGACACCAATGCACCAAGGTGTTATAATGTACTAGCTAGCTAAATAAGAGATATATACAAATCACAGTCATCTATCAATACACACTACACAATCACACGACATCTACATAATACACCGCCCCCCCCCCCAGTATCAGTTTGGCTAAGTATGGAGGAGGGATGTGTGCAAGATGGAACCTAACGTTTTCCTTCGCTGCAAAGTTTACCAAAATACCACTAGAGGGAAGCCAATTGCAAGGGATAATCTCTGATCGTCGGAGTGGGCAAAGTTTCCCAAACTTCCCATCTCCTCCGATTGCTCCTGGGATACGTATTTCCGTTCCTCTGACGCTTGGCCGAAACGGAGCTGCCTCGGCTGCAAAAACATCCTCACCCCCCCCCCATGGATCCTATGACTAGAGAAACTTCTGCGGTGTGCGTCGCACCATAAGACAGCACACGAAGTTGGCGTCTTCTTGCGAATAATACCCACGTAACTTTCTTTTGCCCCTGGCGGGATCTGATTTCCAGAGTCAAAAAGAAGGAGGGGGGGGAAGAAAGTAATGGATCTATTTTGAAGAGAAAGGAGGAGGGAATAATAATAATAATAATAATAATAATAATAATAATAATAATAAAATAATAATAATAATAATAATAATAAAATAATAATACAAAACAACAAAACAACAACAATAATAATGATGATGATGATGATGATGATGATGACGGGATCTTGCGCCTCTAGGTGGAAGGCGTTTGAATCCCTCCGTGGACCAAACGAAGGACTCTTAGTTGCATCGTGCCATTCAGGCCCCCCCTTCGATTAGCAGCGAGCAGCATCCCTGGAGGAGAATAACAGGACCGACCCCGAAGGAGTCGAGGGCGGGGACTGAGAGCCTGTCCTGGTGCTTAGGGAGCCCGGGAAGGGCAGGAAGAGACCAAACCTGCCAGCAGCAGAACTTGCCAAGGATTTAGGATCCGTCTGAGCTCATCAGGATCCGCGCAACCAACGAGGATCAGGATCGCTCACGACACTCTCAACCCCACCCTCACCCCTCCCCGTATCTTCGGCACCCTCGTCGGGAGGAATATTTGGGAGGTGGAAGCTGCTCCAGCCCCGGCTGTACACAACCGAGAGCGGCTCTGGGAGAGCGAGGGAGCCGCGGCTCAGGAGAAGGACCCGGCGGGGGAAGGCAGCCCGCCGAGCCCCGAAGAAGGGAACCGCCGCTCGCTCTCCAGCACCCGCCACCCGGCCTTTGGCTCTGGCGCTGCCCTTCGCTTCCGAGACGGAGGCGCTTTGAGGAGCCCCGCTGTGCCCCGCCGCGCTCGCCGACAGCCAGGCGAGCCCGAAGCGAAGAGAGCAGGTGCCGCTGACCTTCTGGGGCGGGCAGCGTCCCCCTGGCTCTGCCCGGGCTGCCGTGAGGCGAAGGGGCGGCTCACAGCGCTCCCTCTGGGACACGGCGGACGGCGACGAGGGGAGCGCGCGGAGCGGCTGGCAGCCCCCGCCCACCCCAGGGAGCCACTGCCCGCCTGCCGGTGAGGCAAACGGGCAGGGGAAGAGAGAGTCGCGCTCCCAATCCCCGCCCTCCGCTCGGCGGCTGCCGTTGACAGGCCCTGGGCGGGCTGGGCTCGGCGGCCCCTGCTCCGGCTGCCATGTGCTGGGGCTGCCGCCTCTCCCGCGGCCTCCCTCGCTGGTCTCAATGCTCCTAGGGGCGTCCTGGCTGTGCTCCTCCAAGGCTGCCGCCGCAGAGAAGCGAGCAGCGGAGGAAAGGCGGAGGCGGCGGGCGGCTTCGGCGGCAGCGGGAGCAGGCGGCGGCGGCGGCGGCGGGAGCAACGGCGAGGGAGCGCCGGCCGCCGCCGGAGGGGCCATGGACGAGTCGTCGTTGCTGGACTTGTTGGAGTGCTCCGTGTGCCTGGAGCGCCTGGACACGACGGCCAAGGTGCTCCCCTGCCAGCACACCTTCTGCCGCCGCTGCCTGGAGAGCATTGTCAGCTCCCGCCACGAGCTGCGCTGCCCCGAGTGCCGCATCCTGGTGGGCTGCGGCGTCGACGAGCTGCCCGCCAACATCCTGCTCGTCCGCCTGCTGGACGGCATTCGGCAGAGACCCCGCGCGGGCGCTGGAAGCGGCTGTTGCGGGGGCGGCAACTGCGGCCCCGGCAGCCCCAAGTCCCCGAGCAACGCTGGCCTTTCGGGCGGCGACAGCGGGGACAATCCTACCGCCGCCGGAGGAGGAGGAGGAGGAGGAGGAGGAAACAGCGCCGTCCCCCCTGTTAACCTTGGTTGTNGCCTTTCGGGCGGCGACAGCGGGGACAATCCTACCGCCGCCGGAGGAGGAGGAGGAGGAGGAGGAGGAGGAGGAAACAGCGCCGTCCCCCCTGTTAACCTTGGTTGTCAACCCGCCGCGGTGGCCACCACGTCCAGCGGCTCCCCGAGTGTGGCCGCTGCAGCGGCTTCGGCCGCCGCCAGTCTGCGGGAACTCGCCGCTGCCAGCCGGAGCGCCTTGCTTAAGGTAAGTTGGAAGCCAAGCCACCCTTTCTTTCTTTCTTTCTTTCTTTCTTTCTTTCTTTCTTTCTTTCTTTCTTTCTTTCTTTCTTTCTTTCTTTCCTTCTTTCTTTCTTTCTCTCTCTCTTTCTTCCTTCCTTTCCTTCCTTCCTTCTTTCTCTCTCTCTCTTTCTTTCTTTCCTTCTTTCTCTCTCTCTCTCTCTCTCTCTCTCTCTTTCTTCCTTCCTTCTTTCTCTCTCTCTCTCTATCTCTCTCTTTCTTTCTCTCTCTCTCTTCCTTCCTTCCTTTCCTTCCTTCTTTCTCTCTCTCTCTCTCACCCTTCCTTCCCTCCTCCTTTCTTTCAGTGACCGCCTCTTTTCCGACGTTATTTGTGTCAACCTTTTCAACTCTGCACCGTAGAAACACCTTTCTGCACTTCGCATCCAGGAGAATGTGTTATTGGGTTGGCTCCAGCAACTTCGCTGATGCTCTGAGTTAAACTTTGATGATCAGATGTAGCAGGGTATGTGGCAATCCTAAGGGTAGCAGATGTCCTGCAAAGGCAGCTTGCCCATTAAAAGCATGTTGTGAGAAGAGTGTTTTTATTTACTTTTAGAAATTCCTCACCAGGGGGCAAAAGTGGAGCCAAATGCAACTAGATTGGAAATCCTCTTTCTTTCCATGGCTTTCTCTCCCATTTGAGAGCTTCCACTCAGCTCTGTGAATGACCTATAATTTTCCTTGAAAACAGCTCTAGTAGGTTCAAATTATCGTTATTCAGAATAGCAGGACTAATAAGAGGTACATCTGCCAAAAATCCCTTTCTCTGAATTGAAGCATAGAGGAGGATTCAATTTGGCCCCAGTGGCAATATAGTGACGGTTCTTTTATTTGTCTCAAACAGTATTTAGCCATGGATACTTGTCTGTGTGACATGTAAGCCTCTTTCTGCTTGTCTAAATGCATATTGACCCTCACTATTAGTGTTATAGTAGAATGTATATTAATTGTATACTTAGTTTAGTTCTTATTGTTTCTGACCGCCCTTTCTCATATTCATGCTTTATCTAAGGAGAATTCTGTTCAATGCAATTGTCCTTAGAAAATCTCCTTTCTTGTTATGCTGTTTGAAGCTATTCTTTTTGTTTCTGTTATAGTACCATTGATGAACAGATCCTGAAGTAGTAGTACCTTTTTAAAGGATTTTCCATAAGGACATATCATTTCTTGTTTCTAACACGAGCACTTCAAAGAGCAAGCTTTGTTTAAAAATCATTAATAAGGGTTTGGTCTGGGCAACATTTCTTTCTTTGAAGAAGTAGTGACTAAATGAATTCATTTCTTTTATATAAAAAATCATAATGCTTTAAATAATAGTCAGTGTGTTGAATAATATACGGTACTGGACTTTGTGGTTGAATAGCCACATGATACAGAAGCTGTAGTAAAACATATGCTACATAAATACAAGTTCCTGATACCTCTAATCCCAGTTGTAAGAAATAGCAAGTCAAAATCATTTCTCTTCTTCAGACTCCAGAGAACATCTACCAGTCAGAATAGATAATATTGTGCTGAATATAAAAGAACACTCTCGTGAAAAGTAGCTTTCACATGCTCTCGTGAAACAATAGCATTATTTAATCATCACATTCTCAAGCTAGTTTTTCCATGTGCCAAGTGGACTACCTTCACATCTCATTATGTGAGGCTCTGGAACATGACCACTACAAGAGATATTGCTAGACCTACAGCAAAAATTAGCATTGTGAGTGCAAGAATGAGTGGTTTCTTGTACATACTGGTGACATGAGTTGGTTAAAAACCTCTTTTTGTTTGCAGTGACAGACTCAAAATTTAAAATAAATTTAAAATAACTTATTCACTGTTACAAATGTATGGTTGCATGTTTGCTCCCTTGTTCTGGGCAATAAATTCATGATTGAGTTCATGAATATAAATCTTTCATTGAAATTATTTGCTTAGCCTTTTAGGTGATTCATGGAATTACTTTCTAAATCAGCACAGCATTTTCAATCCTGAAAAGATTCCTCACAGCAAAAGAACTTTGAAGTACTGCTAAATATATAACTGCACAAGGAGATAAAATTCTTAGAATTGTTACTAATAGTTATTTCACACATTCTTCTCAAAACTAAATTGAGCTCCTTGTATGTATTAAATAATATGGAATATAAAGTAGGTGATTTCAAAAAACAGACATTTTACCAAATTATAATATTTATTTGGTGGGATATATCCCCAAATAACTTCTTACTCTATAATTTTCTGGAAATAAATACTAATTGGTCATTGAAAAGTAGGATTCATCCAAACCTTCACATACTTCCAAAGGAAGAATTATGAATGGTAGAAGTAGCATGCTTATGGTTACTAAGTGCAAAATTATTATCATGCTGAATGGCATTTTTATTAAAGAAAATTAAGAAGCAATTTTTTATTTGATGACAGCCAACCTTAGTGCATTTGCAGGAAATTAAGTTCATAGTGATTTTGTAAAACGTAACTGATAGCTTCTTCTTTGAATTCCTACCAATCCAAATTGTCTTTAAGAGGACGCAGAGTACATTAACTTACTGCAGCATAACCTTAGACTGTATTGGACTAAGTAATGAGGGATATTGGGATGTGGAATTACCTACCAAGGGAAGTAGGATGTCAGCCATTAGAAGATTTTTTTTGTCTCAGATCCAATATGCATTTGTTATGGATGCTTAAATTGGCAATAAATCTCAGAATGGCAAATTATCCCAGATGATCTGATGTCATTGTGCCTATAGCTCTGTATATCAATTAAAAAATATGCAGTTCTCTCAAAGCAAACTTACTGAATTAAGTAATTAAGTAATCAGTCATCCATAAAGTTCAGATAGGCTAACTAGTTTAGCCACTCTAGGTTATTGTAGGTTACTCCACTTAAAAATGTCTGTCTAGTGTATTATAGCTGCCAGTGACCAAAAAGGTTTTGTTATTATTCTTGTTGTTTTTATTGACATTATTAAGAAAATCCTGTTTCTCACTTCTGAGATATATTGATAAATATATCTGCCTGAACCTTCACTTTCCTTTACTTGGTTGTTTAGGTTGCCATTGCTGAAAGTGATGTCCTATTATGGACATCACTTTCAAATCCTATTATATCACAACAAATCCTATTATGTTGTATAACTAAATAAATACTTTGCATCTACAAATGAGATGAATTCCTCAGCCTATGTTAGAAAGTACTTACTTTTACCTGACTACTTATTCAATAGTCAACATTTTTAAAGCCTTATGAAGTCCAATACATTTAGCATTCATTTGACATCATATGTTAAAGGGAACAGCAACAACCTCTGGATTTTTATTTACATTTTAATGCTTCATTTTGATAAGGGAATCATTGGAGAAACAGGATGTGTTTAGAAATATATGCAGTATTCATTAAGCTTGTGTTATTCAGGAATACTGTTCTGTGTAATTGTCATTTTTGTTTGTTTAATAAGACTCTGACTAGGTGAATAAGCACATATTGGGGGGGGGGGCTTCCCAGNCATATTGGGGGGGGGGGTTTCCCAGTGGAGAAGGGGAAATAAATTGAATGGAAGAAAAATTATAGTAATATTATGATATGGGATGTAAAATATTTCCACACTCAAACATATTTATTTATTTTATATAGTGTCAAACTCCGAAAAGGTTCTCAGCAGACTGCAATATAACTAATACAATTATAAGATCAATACATAACCTAAAATCCATAGAACTGGCCACCCACTACAGTGTCCATTAATGAATGACAACTTTTTGGTATAAATTATAGATTAAACTCTGTGAAACAACTTTGTGTTTACAGCTTTGGAAAATTGGTTTGCACATGCTTTTATTGTTGCTGTTATTAAAATATGGGAAAAAATTAAAACTATTTTATTTTTCTCTCCACTGTGAGGCTAAGCTTGTACAAATATTGACCCATTCAACTGAATACAGTTAGCAGATACATACTGAGATCAGCCATCAGCTTTATAAACTTTCATTTTTTATTTCACAAAAGCAGGAAGGCTATTCAACAGCCCTAGTTTGTGATGAATAAAACTTGAGTTATAAAGGCAGCTATTAAAAGAATATGACAACAACTCTTCATTATTTGGGGGCTACCAGATCCAGGCAAGACATAAACTGCACAATTGCTAAAATGACAGAAAAGAGTTTTCTGTATTTTTTGGCACTATCTGGTGATCACCTGGATTTATGTAGTCTAAAACTAGCAGCCCCAAACTATTCCTTCCAACATGCTTATATCTAGGGAAAAAAAGCTAAATGCATGTTCTTAAAGATTCTTAATATTTAAAGATACTAGTCTTCTGTGATTGTGAAAGACACTGAAATAGTGTTCAAAAAATAATAGCATATTTGCAATCCACAGGATATCCTTTTAATTTTTAAACTTTTATCTAAAATGCAAACTTAATTCCAAAATTTCAACTTCCCACCTGGCTGTATTAGACAAATATAACTCACAAATAGCTCAGGTCTACAAATTAAATGAATGAAATAGGTTCAATTAAATCTTGTGATGCTTATTCCCAGAGCTTGCAGGTAGAATACATTAAGTCTACATGGGGATTAAATCTTTTGTTTCAGAAAATAATAATATAGGGTTTTTACAATAATGTCTTGTTCCCATATGGGTTAGAAATCAATTTTATTTTTGTTTAAATGGATCTATGACAGATAAAACTTAATGATTAAATAAGATTCCTTTTAAAGATAGTTCACTATCTTTAAAGGTAACAGATAATGATTAAAAAGAATATCCCAGCATGTAAATGTTAATGTTTCTTTGTAGAGGATTCAGTGTCCAGGGTTCAATAGTTATGAAAAAGTTTACACTAAGATGTTTACCCCTTAGATGATGATTTAGTTCTATCATTTTTGACTATTTTTAATAATAAGTTTATTAAGCTACAATAATTTAATTTAATTACATTTATAATGATAAATGCTAATACAAACTAACAAATAATTAAAAAATAAAAAAATAGAAAGTGTAGAAAAAAAAGAATAATTGATAAATTAAAAAAAATGATTCCCCCCTTCAAATGTAATGAATTTTAGTAACATTACTACAACATTTCCTCATGGGAAGGATTTTTATAACTAATTTCAAAATCTTATTTCAAATCCATCTGGTCCCTTAATCCTTCTATAACTTTCCAAAATCAATACTCTAATCATCCTTTTGTTGTTTATATTTAAAAAAAGAATTTTTATAAGTCCCTAAATGCATACTTAAAACTTCTTTCACTAAGGATTGAAGGAACCCCATCCCGTGAATGCTACAAAAATTGCCACCATGGGGGTTCTTAATATGTGAAAAGCAATTAAAAAGTAATTATAGAAGTGATTAAGAAATGAGGTTCAGTCAAACTTTGTTTCCACATAGACTACATGAGTTTAGTTGGAATCCCTCAACTCCCAACTGCTCAATTTGCAAGTCCACTGCAAATACTTTGGTTCCTACAGTCTACTATCAAGAAGCAGCCATCTGGATCACCCTATGGGTGATCTCAAAAACTGTCCTTTCTCCTGAGAGATTTCGCTTACTTGGTTCCAACAGCTGGTTACCAATCTCCAACTGCCTTCTTTTGGTTTTCCAGGGCATGAAATAATGTCTCTTGTTCCAGTCCTATAAATAAATAATACTGCCATCCTCTAAAAAGTATTACTGGCCTAGAAACCAAAAGTAATTCCTCTAATACAAGGATGTCAAACTCATGTCATCATGGCGGCATCACGTGACGAATCGTGACTTTTCCCTCCTTTGCTAAACTGGGTATGGCATGGCCAGTACATGATGCATCTGGCCTGCGGCTGTGAGTTAACAGCCCTGCTCTAATACCTCCAATTGCTATAGAACTTTAGAAGCACAGTATATTGTGGATCAAATTGACCAAACGTAAGTTACTTGAATAAACTACCAAGAAGCATTCCAGAATCAATAAATTCATTTGTTATTATTTTACAACACTCTCATCTATATTTGAAAGAAAATATCACTTCCACATATTTTGCAAAGGAGGTTTGATGAAGAGATATATTGAATATAAGTTAGAACTACTCTACATTCCTGACAGTATTGTATCTAGCTCATTGTTTCTCAATCGCAGAAACTTTAAGATGTGTGGACTCCGTACTTCCACAATTCCCTAGCCAACATGGAGTTGGGAGTCCACACATCTTAAAGTTGCTGAGATTAAGAAATACTGAGCTAACTGGAGTCAGCTCTGCCATCAGTGGCCCTAATGTGATATCATACTAGGTCTCAACAATGCATGTTAATCTAGGATCAAATGTGACATGAAAAATTATCTATTTTTAATTCTGCAAAATTGGCTGATATCTGCTTGTCAAAGATATATTTCATTTCATAGAGGTCCATTTATTTCAGTGTTATTGCATTGCTGGTTAGATAGAACTCATTAATGAACAATTTATAAACATTATGGGATAAACATTGTATTCTATTTGCTGTTTATAGCAAAGAAAAGAATGCTAAGTATGAATATCAAGATGGAGATGAAGTGGCATAACAAACCATTTAAAGTAGTTTTCTGTATTAGTACTACAACCAAATGAAATCATGCTATGAATGATTTAGCAATTTATGATTGTATCCGAGGAATGCAATTTTGTACAAACCTATTGTGTTGTGGATTTCCCATAAGATTTACAAGAGATTATTTACATTTATTTTCCTATTATGACTACTTTTTCCAGATTCAGGTTCTTATCATTTAATTGGGAAGAATAAGGAAAAAAGGTCTGCCAAGTCAAGATAACATATGTCCTCTACACTACATTTTGAGAAGCCAAATATTAGTTTTATTCAGAGCCATTGTGAGCATAGTTTTTCTCTTTTCTGGTTTAAGAAGAATGAATTTATTTAAAAGGTGAAAGCCTGTAAACAATATTTATCAACATTTCCCCAGAACTCAAAAGCTGTAACCAGCTTACCATGGACTCATCATCACATTTCCAAATTGTGGCATAAACATATCTTCATTACTATTTTTTATTTCATGACCTCATGGCTTTACCTTATCTTAACCTCAGACCACAGTTCGGGCAGCTTAGTTATCTTGGTTGTTCCAAGATAAATATTTTTAAAGTAATATTTTCTGTTTTCTTACACAGTTTTTGCTTTACGAGTAATGCAGGTGCTAATACAGGCAAGGATACGATCTGTCTTCTTCCTTTTATGCTGTTTTGGGCACACCATCTCTCAGAAACGCAAAATCTAATGCTTTCATTAAAATGACTAAAGCATCAACTTCTGGACAGTTGCTTTCTTTTACATTGCTCTGATCCTGTGAACAATATTATATGTCTAGGTAGTGAGTAATTTATAGCCAAACTCTCCAGTTTTCCTCAACAGCTTGGTTATAACATTATTTTAACAATGTGCCTCATAAAATGATGAAATAACTTAGGAGGCCCCAGATTATTTTGAATGAGACCACCAGAAGGCTACTCATGACACAATGATGGCAGGTGATACCCTAATTGTACTACTCCAAGGTAGGTGTTTATGATGGCTATAACTCATGCTCTTTTGGATTCAATCTTTATTATCTTCCAGCAGTGCTCTAGGCATCTTCACTTGTCTCATTTCTCTCAACTTCTCTGTAAATCACAAGGAATTTCAAAATCCACCAAAGAAGAGAAGTTGTATAGGCCTGATCTGATCCAAATTCCCCATTGTATTCTCATTTCAAGAAATAACCTGGGCATCGATCAGGCCATACAGCAGACCCCTAGCTCGCCCTGGAATAGGTTCCAGTAGACACCTAGGGCAGACTAATCAAATAGGTCTCTTCAGAAAAGATCTGTTAACTGGATCAAGCACTGGACCTGAAGGTAGCAATAGAGTAAGGTGCTAATCTTATCTCTTCTCACTATCATCTTTGTAATGGAAGTTTATCTACCTTCCTGCTGATTGTCATCTTCTCTTTCTTTTTAGCTTTCCCAGCATTACAGACTTTTCAAGAGTGTCAGGCCTTCACAAACACCTTGGAATACATTCAGGAGATTTATTCATTGATTCACCATTGCCATTGTTTCAGCAGAAAAATTGAGTTATAGATTGTAATCTTGCACAGCTGTAAAATTGGTTGAAGATTCATTTTTGTCTTACTCTAAACCCTTCACAGATTAATTATATCGAGTATTTTTTTTTAGCAATGAAGGTTAAATTGGCACTGCTACTTTCAGAATAATTTGAATATTCTTTTGCAATTCATTAATCAGAACTACTGGAGGTCAGGAGAGAAAGCTGTAAAGCTATTGCATCACTGATTGAAAGAACAAAAATAACACATTTATATCTGGAAACCATGATAATGATGGTTAGTGAAATAGAGTAATCTATTTGATTCCATTTTAAATTTTTGTTTTCAGTTATATAAATTGGAGACATCTGTAACTGTCAGTCCTTTGAGGTAAATCAGACTAGGAAACCAATGCCATTTAAATCAGTACTTTGTTTATTGTATAATAACAGAATCTTGCAAGTAGATTGCATATATGCATCTACTGCCCTTTATGTATGCATTTCTGGTCTCCTGCACTTTATCTGTATGTGAATGAGGCATTTACATGTTACATTCTTGCCTCAGACTCACATCCCTTTTATCAAGGCAATTTTCTTTGCATCAAGTGACCAGTAAATTATTAATTTGAGGGAAATATTCAAATAGTAGAGATTTTCTATAGCAGGGTGTCAAACCTGCGGTATCACTTTGCCATCAACGTGGACCTGAGGTGAGTGTGGCATGTGATGCATCTGGCTTGCCGGCCGTCAGTTTGACACTCCTGTTCTATAGTGTATCTACGCATCTGTCTTTTTAATACTTATCTATCTGTATATATCTATAATGAATGTAAGAAACTGCTATTTATAATTTATATGTACTCTATAAAATACTTGGTTTTATATATATTCCTTGAAATCTATAACAGAATATTCAAAAATATGCCTATGTATAGATAACACTTTCAGTAGATATAACCTGATGATTAAAATTTTCACTGAGTCTCTTTAAGGCAGGATGAATGTAATTAAAATGAATATTATATTGAGACTAATGTATATTTTAAGAGGGATTCTAACATTAATCCCTAATAGATACTTTACAAAGGTAGATAAACTTATGAAATAATTTATGGTGAGCCCAAATTCCTGAAGTATTGAAATTGCCTTATGCTAAAGAGAGCTTTAATCTGCCAAGTTTTCAATTTGGGCTTTTAATTTAATATATTTTTTGGGGCATGTGAACTGTCCTGATTATTATCTGATTATTTTGGGCCTATTTAAAGAGTAAACCTGTATGTTTTAGAAAGCAAGAATAGTAAATAATGATTTTCTTTTCAGGCCTTGAAAGCTGCGAGGCAATATTTGCTCATTAATAGATAAGAGATTAGGATTTAATCCAGAAACCATAAGAAATTGACATTACAGTAATTTTAAACCTCTGCCGCTCATGTGTGAAAATACCATGAACCATCTTAAACAACATGTTTGGAATATTGATATCTAATCCAAGGAGGAAGACGAACAGCTGACAGGGAGTGGGAGTGTGGCTCCATTGGCTGGGGAGGAAACTGGGGAAGGGCAAAGTCTGGCTGGGCAGAGTGGGGAGAGGTAGAACAAGGGAGAGGGAGGGGAGTGGGAGTTCAGAGGAAGACCCAGGCCCACCCCCTGTTCATCCTAGGGCATGCAGGGAGGAATGGAGAAGAGAGCAACGTGGGTTGCGTAGTTTATGGGGGAGGAAAGGGCCCTGATTCCCTTCATTAGCCACAGCTGGGAAGAGAGTTAAAAAGAGATGCATGTTGAGTGTGGCAGCTGCTGGGAGCAAACATGAGTTTGTCTTGTGTTGATGTTGGTTATCTGTGTTCCTGGTGTCCTCCCAACTGCGTTGAGTTATTGCTGTGCCCTCACATCTGGAATTCTTGTTCTTGCCTTGCCAGATTAATTGGCAGGCAGTTCTTGTTTTTGCCCTGCCAGACATTTCACCTTGATTGGACTTATAGTTACAGTTTTTGTTGACCATGTTTTGGACTTGATTCGCTGCAGCCAAACGCTATTCTTGGGAGAGTTTTTTTCCAGCCAGAAGGTAACTAGGACACTGGGGGCAAGTGGGAGTAATAAAGGAACTCTTACTGATTATCTGACTGTGTTGCCTTTGTGCCATGCCCCAGGTCATCACACAATGAAAATATCCAGTCCATGGGTTTTTGGTTTCTGTTTTCCCCCAGCCATGTTGGATATGCTCCTCTCTGCAGACCTATGAGGGCATTATAAAAACATTCCTCTAAATCAGCTCATATACCTATATGGTAATGGCTTTGTGGAGTCTCTGAGCCATCTGTTCCTTTATTGTTGTTTTTGTAGGGAATCTTAGATGAAATTCATCTATGCCATTCTAAAGAAATACCCTGGGAATACCAAATACCCTGGTACAAGGCTTTTTTGTTGCATTTTGTGTCTGACTGGGATTTTGATGTGCCCAGTTCTGTTCTATATGTTTTATTCATCCTTCTTACAACTCATAACTAATGCTGATCTTCATTTTCCACACTGTTATTTATATTGTTACATTTTTATTATATTTTTATTTACTTTTTATTCATATCCACAGATTTAAGTCTATGTGTATCTACATAAATCTGATATACATATTTGATGTATATTGTTTTTTATAGTTCAAAAGTCAAATAAAAGAAGAGAAAGAAGGAAAGTCAAACAAGACGTATGAATATTGAAATGTCAAAATAGTAACAAAAAACCCAAAAAAGTATACTGGAACTTGGACCAAACAAGGAATCATCATTCGTCATTCTAGCCATTGTCTATCCACTTCCACATGTTTCCAACCAATACTTTCCAACCAATACTTTCTTTTGTTAATTGGGCCTACAATACATGTTGATGTTTTAGGTACAATATATGATATAATCAACAGAGTAAAAGAATTGAAATGGAAAGGAGCCAGTCACATAGCAAGAACTGAGGGCAGGTGGACCAAGGCAGTCATGGAATGAATTCCACTCGGGTGGGATTCAACCAGTGTTACTACCAGTTCGGTCAGAGTGTGTTTTGTGCATGCATGTATACATCATGTGCATGTAAAACAATTGCAAAAAAACATCAGCTGTGCCGTCCACACAGCTGACAAGCGCTGCACGCGGGTGCTCAGCATTTGAAAATCCTCTTCTTTCCTGCTTTTTCAACCTCAAGGTTTACTCAGCCTTCCATCCTTCCGAGGTTGGTAAATGAGGACTCAGATTGTTGGGGGCAATATGCTGACTCTGTAAACTGCTTAGAGAGGTCTGTAAAGCATTGTGAAGCACTACATAAGTCTAAGTGCTATTGCTATTGCTATCTGGCTTCTACAGAGGGCAGGTAAGGATAGGAACTGATGCAGCCACAAGAGAACCAAAAGATCAATTAAAGTGTTTATTCTTTGAATAACTGCTGTAGTTTGAATGTACAAGCGAGTGCAAAAATAGTAATTAAAAAATGGTGCCTTGAACAGCAAAAGTGAAGTCCTAAAGAAAATCTTAGCAATTCTTGCAAACTGCACTTCTTCCCCACCTCCTTTCCCCACCTGCTTATCTAAACTGAAAGTGTTAGCTTTGGAATGCTAATTGCTTTCCTTCCCTTTACTGTATTGAAAGTAAAAGCTAAAGAGACTGTATTCCAGCTTTCTCTGGCTCCAGCACCAGAATCAATTAGGTTTTTGTAAGAGGAGCAGGGAGATGAAAAAAATAGGAGGTAGCTGTTAGGAAAAATATGAACGTAGCCCCCAAAAAAGGAAGGTCCAAGAAAGAAACTCAAAATTGCTCCACCTTGACTCTCTTTAAAGGGAAGAAAAGGGGAAATGCTGTGAGGCTTTCAGGATTATTGTGTTATTAACCTGTACTAACAAAGCAGAGTTCTAGTATTTCTTTTGGCATTTGTTTTCCTAGCTTGGGCTACTGTAAAGGACTGAGAACTTTGCATTGCAAAGGTACTCAGCCTAAGCCTGCCTTTTCCAATACCACTTTCGTCCTGTTTCTCCTCTACTGCTAAAGGTGTTTCCCATTTCCTCTAGGCTGAGTTTCTTCCTGGCCCTCTGGTCATCTTTCTCTTTCTCTGTCATCATTGCGTGCTTCTTTCCCTGGAAGCATATCCTGCAGAACTGAAAAAACCTGCCTTCTTGGTTTTCTTCTTCTTTGCCATACACAGATATTCTTTGCCATACATAGAAATCAAACCCAGGTGTTCCTGGAAGAGTTTTAAGGATTTTTTTTCCTTCCTGCTTCCATACCTTTATATTTGCACTTAGCCATTGTAACTCTCTGAAAAAAAATCTTTCACATGAAGCCTTTCACACTTCTTCAAAGAAAGATCCAGTCTTTAAATATGGCAACATTCCGCACAGATGACAAGTGGATTCCACATTCCCTTGCACGAAACTATTATTTATGTATCACTTAAACTTAACTTTAGCACTGATTTGGATGTACAGTGGATGACCTGTTGGGTAAGAAAAGGGAAGTGTGTAACTCAGTGGATTCTTTCAGATCTCTTAGAAGCTTTAGATACTCTGCTTAAGGCATGTTCTTGAAAAGCTAGTTAAATTGGGAGGAAGCAAAACAGGCTTTCAGTGGTCTCATTCAAATTTGGGCCTCTCTTATTCAGTTCATAGTATTTCCATATTGGGCTCCTGCAAGATTGTATCTGATCTTCCACTTTGTTTAGCATCTGCCTGAAATATATCTGAATATTTGAACTCCAGTTGCATTTGTATATTGATAATATACAGCCCTGTCTCTTCTTTTTTATCTGAAGTAGATGATGTGACAGAAGTGCTAAATTTCTGGTGTTTTTTTTTCAAACATCCATATCTTTGTTTTTATTGTTTTATTGCTTTCTTACTTTTAAAGTTGTAGAATCTACAGTTTTATGGAGTCAGACAGTGTATGTATGTGTATGTATGTATGTATGTTATCAATCAGATATCATTAATCAAAATAGATTAATAGCGTTGAAATGCTTTTGTAAGGAGTTTCAAAATCAGGTCTGTAATTTGAAGTTGTTAATTATTCCATTCTTTATTTTAGAAAAACAAGTATTTTCTGTGACTTAGAATGGTTTTTACAATTCACATTGATGCAGCAACTATTGTATTTACATAAGGAAAGATGATGATTCTTGTTCTAATTTAATGATTCCTGCCTTAGTTAGAAATTTCAGTGCCCTTCAAAACAGTCCAAAATTTGTCTGGTAGAACATGAATTGAAAGTAGATACTGGTAATCCTTGACTTACAGCCATTTGTTTAATGACCGTTTGAAGTTACAATGGCATTTAAAAAATGTCTTATGACTGTTTTTCACACAACCATAATGACCATTGCACATCCCCATGGTCACTGATCAAATTTGGATGCTTGGCAATTGGCTCATATTTAGGACAGTTGCATTATCCCAGAGTCATGTGATCATCTTTGCGACCTTATGACAAAATTAGAGCATGTCAAATTTTCCAGCTTTCAATTTCCAAACATTAGGAGGGGTGCTCAAATGTTGTGACATGCCTTGGGAATTGTGAAGATATTTTGGTTACTTTAATGTCATTTAGATGCTTGGTAAGTAACTACATAGATATCATAACTTTTTGTTTGTTTCAGCAAAGTCAATGAAGAGGTGAGATTTTACTTTACAATGTTTTACTTAACAATTGCAGTGATTCACTAACAACTCTTGCAAGAAAGGTTGTGAAATGGAGCAAAATTCACTTAACAACTGTCTCGCTTAGCAATGGAAAATTTTGGCCCAATTGTGGTTGTGCTCAAGGACCACGTCTATTATGATCGGTTGTCTCATCTGAGTTGTCTCATCTTTTCTATTCCCAGTTTGTTTCCAGGCTAAATCACTGATTGTGATGAATAAAACCATTCATAGTTAGAGTCACAATAGCTGAAGAGTCCAAGAGACTGTAGATTCTTCTATGAGTTGTCTGTTCTTCAAATTTTCTTCAGAAGTGCTTCTTTTTTGTATCTTTACATGTGAAGAATTGGGAACTGGTTATAAATCAGTCATTTCAAAGCCTGTGTGCAAAATCCCGAAATATGTGCTTACAGCATATTCATGTTGTGTTATACAGTTTTTTTTTTAAATATAGTAAGTTTCATTTGCATTTTAAATTTATTATACTTGTGCAATTTTTGTTATCTGTTTTTAAACATTTAATTGCATTTTTGCAGCTACAGTTTCTTTTAGTGATTTTGTGTTGTCTTATATATCACTTGAAATGTCTAGGCTACAGAGAAATGCACATATTTAAAAGATGATAATGCTAATCAAAATAAATATTATGTACATTTTTATTACATGGTTTACATAATTTAACAGTATTGGTAAAATTAAGTGATTCCTTTGATACATGGATGACATCACAGATTAAATACAGTATGTAATATGAAATATGTATTCTGTAGTCTTATGTAGTTCAAATAAAATATTATATCCATTTATATTATGAGTAATTAAGGGATAAGAATTGGAGCTGTATTATAACAGAAAAATAATAGAATAACAGTTGGAATGGACCAGGGATGGGATTCTACAGGTTTGCACCTATTCACTAGAACCGGTTGTTAACATTCTAAGCAGTTCGGAGAACTGGTTGTTAGAAGAAATTACTGGCCTAATCCTGTAAGGAAGGCAGGAAGGAAACATTCTGATGTTGCTTACAGAGACTGCCTCTCCGTTATTACAGTCTTGGCAGGACTGGACTTCCTATCTCAGGAACTTCTCTGGAGTTTTTTTTCCTTTTCCTTTGCTGGTACTTTGCTTGTGTGGAGTAACCATTCAATGTCACAATGGCACTGAAAAAAGTGACTTATGACCATTTTTCACACTTACAACTATTACAGCATTCCCATAGTCACAACAGGCCACGTGAGGAGATGCGTACCTCAATGTGAGTGATGTTGAATTGGCCACACCCAGCCAGTCACATGACCAAGCCACGTCCACCAACTCAGCCATGCCCACAGAACCAGTTGTTAAAAAATTTGAATCCCACCCCTAGAATGGACCTTCTAGGCCAGCCCTTCTGCTCAGGCTGGAAGCCTATACCATTTCATATAAATGATTGCCCAATCTCTTCTTAAAAATCTCCAGTGTTTAAATGTAAATCATCCTATTCAAATCTTGGGTATACCATCACAGTATGTTTCTTCTGTATTTCCCTTTTTAACTTTTCCTAGTTTTTCAGCTACCCTGAAAATTTTCTTTGAAGCTAGTTTGATCTATAATTGGTTTACATTTGTAGGTGGCTTTTTATTATTGCATTTGTGATAGTTTGATAATATACTGGAGTGGAGTAAATGAATAGGTAAGACAGTCTTTTACTGAACTTGGCAGGCTTCACACAGATAATGTAGCAATTTTGGCATTGATGTTGTGGAAAAGAATAACACAAATGGCAAGAAGGTCAGAAAGCAGAGCTTACTTTGGAATTAGAGCTTCCATCAAAGATAGGAGTTTCCATACAATTCATTCTATTTTTCATATACACAGTTTATAACACTTCTCTTATTCTTGGGATTAAAAAAAAAAAAGCATAGAGACAGTGGATCATAAAACTCAACTTGATCCAACTCACTTGGGGCCCACAGAGATTCACACAGCCATGGGGCTGGTTAGTGCCCTGAAGTCTTTCTCCTGTCTTTTAATTCTGAATTTTAATTCTGAATTTTAAATATTTTATTTTATATATATAGTTTGTCTTGTTTGTACACTGTCAAGTGTTGCTCTTTGGTGGGGATGGGCAGTTTATAAACATGATAAATAAAATAATGAAGAAAGTTTTAAAGAATAAGACTATGTAGCCATTTAATTTTTGTTAGTTCATGATAGAGTTAGACTACTTAAAATCTGCTTTTGAGGGTAGATTAGCAGACAGTCTCCGATTCTGCAAAATATATTTGTGAAAGAACTTTCCCGCCACTTTTTTATTAGCCAGCTAAATAGATTCTGTTATCAGTTTTCACAATCATTGCCTAAGAACATATACTTTTAGGTACATCAAAGTCTGTTTCATTTTTTTCCTCAGGGAGCTATGTTCTTCTTAATGGAACAAAATATGAAATTACAGGCTATATCATGCAGTGATGGTAACTATGAATACCAAAAAGTTTCTTCTTTTAATTGTTCTTTGGGGAGACATTCCTATGAAAGCTTCTGGAGAACTTGCTCAAAAGATGTTTGAGTCAGAAGACCTTCCATATTCTTTTATGTCTACCCTTTTAGGTGAATGAATACCTATTCATATACATTTGGTGGAGAATCTTAACATATTCTTTGGTTTATGTGCCTACTATCATGCTAAAATCATTTTTTCTGAGATGACTAATTCTGAATAAATGTGCTTTCGATTTGCATTTTGATGTAACAGTTCCTTAAAAATAAACATGCAGATATAGAATGGAGAAGCCTGGATTGATAAGAGTACATGTGAAGAACATCATGACATTGTAGTTGAAAACAAACTAAACTTAATCTCCTTCACAAGTCAATGTTTCATATATCTTTTGAGATTTGTGTAATCCCTGAAGGAGGATTTTTTCATCAATATGGAGAATGCAGGAAGCCTCTGGGCAGAAAAACAGGATGAAAATTGATTAGATGGCAGCAACATATCAGTAATAATGTTTCTTCCATATCTAGCTGTCCCATGTCTAGTTGTTTGATTTTCAAATGCCAAAGCATTTTTGTTTGTTAGAATAGTAACTACTGTAATGTTCTTTTCCCATGACCATCATAGGGCTGTATACAATAGAACGAGATTTGCAGGACAAAAACCTGGTCATCTAGGTTTTAGCAAATTATTTGATCAGAATTGCAGGCCTATTTAAGAAAGTTCCAGCTGAAAGTTTATCTGCTAGAGAAAATGTCCAGAACTCAGAAATATCATAGATGCTGATTCATATACATCTATGAATTGGTTCTTGGCATGACATAAAAGAATTATATTGTAGTTACTTATGATTACAGTCTTTGGGCTATATTTTTCAGGAACTAAAATAAAAGAATCTGCAACTTTGAAAAAGGATTCTATAAATCCTTATTTGACCTTTCCCTCAAAGAAGGGAAAGTGTCTCTTTGTAATGGCATTTTATTATATCTCTTCTCTTTATTACACTTTATTACAAAAAAAGTTGTTTAGCTGGCCAGACAAGCTGTGAAAAACATATTCTTGTCTATTAATTAAAATGAAGACTAAAATTGTGTCTATTTCTGTGGTTGAAGATGGAGTAGAACATGTTTTACTCCTGCCACAAATATCTTTCTAAGATTAATTACACGAGATGGCAAAATGGTTTCTGGGTTTGCTAGTTGTGGAAATACATTGGAAAGCATAACAAAATACCAGTTTGCTTTTCTATTTAGTAATCCTTTAGTACATGCATCTTCCAAAGACTTTGTTCAAAATAATTTAGGGTTATCTGTTACAGTTTGTAATTTCAATGTGCTCCTGTTAGATACTATTACAAAATGACATACTGTATGTTCCTTTTAGTTACAAAGGTTCAGAAATCCCTTTCATAAATTAAATAATATTTCCCTGATGTTTATAAATATAATCACCAGCTACAAAAGAGCATATACTGCTGCGGAACTGGATGACCAACAATTATGGTAGCTAGTCAAAGGCAGAACAGCTTTCCATTTCTGCATTTCTGATCTACTTAAATACTGCTTTCATGTATTATTGAACTAGTGTAATACATTTTGCTTACCTGAACAATGCTGCTACATCTATTTGATCTCAATAGGTAATTCTAGTTAATTTCTTCTCAACACTGAAGTGAAACTGTGTTACTAGTAACTATGCTGGAGAAAAAGAAATAATCACTGCATAACTGTGGAATTTTTAAACATGGAAGATTTTACAGTAAAGTACAGTCCAATGAATGTCTTAAGTGGTTTTTCATACTGTATTTCCAGTGTTTTAATGAAACAAATTCTGGTCCTTTCCAAGGTTGTTTAGTCTGGGCGTTTGGAATAGCTAATCTGTTCCAGAAGGCTAACCACCAAGAACTTTCCTTGTCTGGACAGCTTCCGTCCTTCCCGTTCTTGTAGTGCATTGCAACGCTTTCAAATTCTGCTTCCTCCCAAGCAGGTAACACAAGTCTTTGGTCTTCTTCAGCATAATATGAAATAAAGCAGTTTTTGGCAGCGTGAAGCTTGAGCACATATATTTCCTGTCAGTATTATTACCTAGAAGGGAATACAAAAAACTGACTGTTTCACAGTTATAATTTATTTCAACATCATAAAGCAATTATATGGCTTCTAGTATTTGGAAATCTCATTTTTGTTCCCATAACCATTAATCTGTGAGACAAAAAGTATATAATTCACACCTTTATAAAGATGGAAAGTTACTTTTAATCACTGATATAAAATGCAAATTTTATTTTGCAGAGATAAAAGCAGAAACTATACATTAACACTTTCACAATCTGCAAATCATTTCTATTAGTGCCTGAAAGCCAACATAGCACAAGTCTATTCAAAACTATATCTCAGTTAATTTAATGAAAATTATGGTCCAGACAAATGGTCTTAACATTGTACTCTTGGTTTGTCAGAATCATTCTGTCACATCAGTTTTCAACTGTAGTTCTTTGAAATTGCAGTTATTTGAAATCCGCAATTCAAAGTGCCAAATTTTAGTGTTTTCATTCCACATCCTCTAGATTAACATTTATTGATGCAAAGAAATGTAGTGCACGTTAACCCAATTTTGGGTGGATTATGTGCATGAGATTCCATGATGAAATGCACTCATATAGATCCTTTACAGAAGATGTTGTCAAACTTTGCAATAGTATGATCCCTTACGTGATAAATGACATAAATTATGTACTGGAATTAAGGAAAGCAAGGAATTACTTATGTTAATTATTACATTTTAATCTTTATATCAACAATGTTGGAACATTACAGGGTTATAAATGAAAATTATACCATTAGAAATGAGAAACTTCCTGCCCCAAGAATTAAAATATATTTTTAATTGGAAGGATAAACTTACTTTTGTATAATTCCTGACATTTGGGTTTCATTTAAAAATTAGGCATTCTCATTTAACGAAATAAGCAAGAGGAGGAGTGATGTTTCCTTACTTAAATGCTTCCCTTCTCTTAAAATACTGCATCTTACAAAACATTGCGATGCTATGAATTGCTTAGGGTTTCCCTCAGCTCAGCTGTACTGAATATGAATCAAGTCATCATAGTTCCTCCCCTTCCTTTGATCATAATTTCCTCTGAATAGCATTAGATGTGCTCTATAACTAAAGACATTCACATCCAGATTTCACCTAAGATCCAGAGAGCCAAATGGTTCTCAAAGTTGTGGCTTGACCATGGATGTGTGAAGTCAAGAGCCATTTTGATCACACTTTTAGAGTTAATGCACTGCATGGGTGAGGAATTGTCCTACCACGGAAAAAAAGATCCTTGCGGAAAAGGATCAGAACTTTGAAGAAAAAGATCAGAACCTTGCAGAAAAGCAAAATGTTAGAGATCTAAAGGGATAATTGTTGGAAGATAGCTCAGTTTAACAAGAGGGAAGAATTCTACTGTCATTCTTTAAGGTGTTTCTTTAAGCAAAAGGCAAGAATAAATGTTGTGTTTCATCCCCCCCCCCCC
>BHFT01010054.1:23558-42787 GCA_004320025.1 Laticauda laticaudata
CCCCCCCCCCCCAAAAAAAAAGCTCTTGACAAATGCCTGACTATCAAGTGCTTGGCTATCAGAAGTAAATTGATAGTTTAATACCAAGTTTAGTACAGGTAGTCCTTAAGCACACTTAACAATGGTTCCAAATTATGTCTGACAGCCCAAAACTATATACAACTGTTTCAAAGTTATGACAATTGCAGTGGCCCCACAATTCATCTTTATGATACCATGGGGATGCTGAGCACCCTCCCCACCTCTTGTGCGCTTGGTCTTACTCCCCATGCCTTCTGGAAGCAGCCGCCATTTTCAGAGCCCTGACAGTTTCTTGTGAAATGGTGGGTGTTTTCACAACTTTCTGCATCTATCAGCTGGCTGCTGATCAGTTGGCTATGGGGAAGTTACAAAGCTCTATTACCTCTTGCTAGGCTTTGGGAAGCCAGCCCTTGTGTAAAAGAGGGCAGTCTGACTGCCTATGGAGACCAGCTAGGATTTAAAAGGTAGACTGCCCTCTAGAGGCTGTCAGATGCACAGCTAAGGCTTGCAAATAGTGTCCTCTATTTTGTTGAACAAGTTCTAGAGCAGGGGTCTTCAAACTTGACAGCTTTAAGACTTGAGGACTTCAATTCCCAAAATTCCTCCTCCAGTCATTCTGGGAGTTGAAGTCCACAAGTCTTAGACTTGCCAAGTTTGAAGACCCTTGTTCTAGAGTATAGTAGTTAGCTAACTTTTGGAGATGAAGCTTTTTTTCCCCAATTTAAGGGGAAAAGCTTCTTTCTTCCCTTCTTACTTCCATTACTCTACTCTTCAGCCTGGAGTCAAGGTAAGGCTTTTAAAAGGAATAGAGATTGGAGAGCAGAGGTGGAGAATTTAGTTCTAACACCTGATTGAGGTGGGAGGTGAAAATCAACAAGATTGTCTCTCCCAGCTGTTTTAGTTTGGTTTATTGAAAAAAATATGGCTTTCTGAAAGAGGGAGGAAGGGTTAAGCAAGGGAAAAGGTTTGGGAAGTTCATCCTGAAGCTGCCATCTTTTATGCAAGGGCCTGCTTCCCAAAGCTTAGCAAAAGGCAGGAGAGCTTTGCAGCCTCCCAGTGGCTAGCTGATGAGTGTAGAAAGCTCTGAAAAGCTACAAAACTGGTCCTTTTGTGCCCCAGAAAGAAGACAGGAGAAAAGGCAGAGGCAGAATTAGGAAAGGCAGGCACACTCTGCATTTTCCTTCCCCATTGTTTCTTGCTGGCAAGACAGCTATGCAGTGGCCAACATGTGAGGCACCCAAGAGGCAGGAAACAGAACTTGGGGGTATCTTGAGGTGGAGAAGGTTTGAAACAGGTGGTCTTGTGCCTGCACTAGGTAGGCCTCCTTGGATGTCCTCCAACTCCAAGCTCCACTTAACAACTCATGTTTTTGTTTAACAAATATATCAGGGAGAGGAGGGATGGCTGGTTGTTACTTGAGACAGTTCATTTAACATTGATCCAACATTTGGCCCCAATATGCAGGCTCCATTATGGTCATAACATGAAGACTACCTGTAATGTGTTTTTGTCTATTCTTTTTTATCAAGCGAGTGATAAATCTGTTTTCAGCAGGATGCTAAGAATGAACATTGATTGGTGATCCCCAATGTTGGTTTGCAAAGATTTTTCTTTGCAACATCTTGTAAAAAGATAGACTAGCTCTGCTGTAATTTCGATATACAGTATAAAAAGGTATATAATGAAAAACCTTTGGATCCATTGCTAAGTTTAACAATAAGCTATATAAAAGCATAAAAGGTAATCTAGCTGGTGCCAAATAACATCTAATGCAGGAGCAAGACTGTTTCAGAAAGAGGGTTAATGTTTGATTAGTATCTCCCCCTTATCTTCATCATTAACTGAAAACAAAACAATAATCTGCCTAGAAACCTTTGTGCTGCCTTTGTGGCCCTTGACTCCATCTCAGGGATAGATTTTGGGAGAAGTTGGCAGGTTTCCTCTTGAGAGACATCTTTTGTTGTTGATTTGACATTTATGAAGAAGATAATGCTGGTCCAACCTGACCAGTATCTCAATTCACGACCCAGAGGGATGAAGCCAAGCTTGCTCTTTACTTTTTATATTACTTAATTAGTTCAATATGCAACAAAGTTTAAATTTTATTCTCTTTGTGTCAAGCATCAGGCCTGTTTCTTCAATTTTATATACTGATAGTGCAGCAGTCTTCTAACACAGATGAGCCTGAGCCTTTGTTCTCTTGCCCATTACTGCAGAAGGGAGCAACTTGTCATCAATTACAATAAAAGTAGAGTAGATGTGTTCTCCAAATGAACTGTCATCCACCACTACCCTTGGAAATTAATGGCTTTGACATTGATCAAATCAAGAGTATTTAAACACCTAGATGCTTCCTTGCAAGCCTCAGCGACCCAGAACAAACAGCAAAGTCTCTGCCCAGGCCCATAAGCTTTCAAACACCATTGTGAGTTTTGCTAATCATATTAGTAATAAGTGTGTCCCAGCTGTTGCCAAAATTTTCAGAGCCAAGGTCATTTGTTATACGTGCACAGATTTTCCACTCTTGTGACTTAAGCTTCATTTAAACAGTGCAACCGAGATTTCTATGGATTGAATACCCCATAGTGTAGCTAACTCACATTTGACTTTAGAATCCAGACTAATCTCTATGGCCAACATCTCTTTTTGGAAGCTAAACTATTGGGTTAAATGATACTGTCTTAGTGGCATATTGGAAGATAAGGATTGTGCAGACCCAAAATATGATAGTTCATCTTGAACTATCAGCTTGTTATTTCATTTCATTAGGCCCCAAGGGACCTTTATATGAATTGAGGGAATTACTTGCCATGCTACTGACATATAGGTATGGTTTAATCAAACTACCACCTTGTATGCAGTATTGTAGCCTGTATGGTAGATTTTACACTATTTATTTAGCACATATCCTTTCCCTGATCCTGAGGAGTAATTTTATCTCATCTGCTATAACTTCATTTCATCTCCTTGGTAGAAGATTTCATTTGTCCCTGTCAACTCTCAATCATGGTTTCCTTTTATAATGGTGAATTAATAATAATGTTTTTCTTAATCCTTGCTTGCTTGAAGGAGGAGGTTACTTGCCTCCTCCTGACTGACATATTATCAATTATTTCTAGCAGGGTTGCTAATTTTTCCCTCTGCTATAGCCATGTTTAGTAATTGCAGTAATTTTCTGTACTGCTTAAGCTGATTTGCTCTTTTATGCTCATTTTATTACTCATTGGTTGTCCTGTCTATTTGTCTGTCTATTTGTCTATCTATCTTAGATCTTTACTATAAAATCAAATGAAATGAAGTTCCATCTGCAGGTCAGATCAGAGTTTTTTGTAGGTGTCTAATTTGAAGGATAAATATTCTTGGGTCCAGGGTTGTAGACTTGTTGCATTGGTTTTTTTTAATTTGGTATACTTTAAACTGATAATTTAGCTGAGAAAGGAATGTAAGAAAATTAATGTATGATGGCCATGCATCCATTGTCTTGTTACCACCATGTTTTCTAGGGATTGCAACTCATACTTTAGAAACACAGTTCTATAAAGTGAATCACATCAGAAATCACTGACTATCTGCTTGGCTACTCAGTAGGCTGCAGAATTTCACTAATTGTCCATTTGAATGTAGATTGCAGCTTACATAAAGATATTAACAGATGCCATTTCAACATTTCAGGGAATTGTTCTATAAATAGAAGGCTTGAATCTAAATCTATGCCCAGTATATTTAAAAGTGTACATCAGGGCAATTTAGCAAATAGTTTTGTTCTTTCACAAATCATCAGGGTTGGTTCGGCTGATTTAACTGGTGAGGTGGGTGATTAGAAGTGCCTGGAACAGGCACCTGCTTAACTCACTGAATTACAAGGGAGAATTACATGCAAGATTTGGTTATTATAACTAATTTTAATAAAAATAGGTTTATCTTTATAGAGTTGGTTTCTTGGTCTGGTCTATCTAGTGAACTGACAGTATGCTTTGGAGTGGAATAAACAACATCCAATCAGTTACAGGGAGCAGAGGTTTACTCTTCTGATCTTTCGGACTCATACTGAAGCCCATCTCAGAGGACTTCTCTCTATTGTCTGAGGATGGGCTCCAGTGCAGAAGAGTAAATCTCTGGTCTGTGTCAGCGGTCACCAACCCGTGGGCTAGAGCCCACTGGAGGGCCGTGAGAAAATTTTGGTGGGCCACAGAGAAATCTCAGCCCCAGAGCATCCCCCCCCAAAGCAATTAATCCAGGCTGCATAGAAACACAAGGCTGCACAGCCCACATGGCCTGCAGGAACCCTCCCCGCCCACTCACTCCTTACACGGCAAATTTGCCTGCTAAATTGCTATTTTTCCTTTTTCTGACCATCATTTGTTCTGCTGTGCTGGGTGATTTAGATTAGCTAGGAAGCAGGAAATGGTTGGATTTCTTGCTTTCTAGCTGGTCTTTAGATCTTTGGCTCTGCTTTTAAGCACAACCGAACCTCCCTTAGGACTAAAGGTTTTATTATTCAATGCAGACTCACAGCAAGCAAATTTGAGAGACTGAGTTAGCTGATGGCAGATAGATTACTGAACGATTCTGTAAGCAGCTCAATCTGTCTGCCTGCTTTGCCTGATTTTGGGTAGAAGTTGCTCTTTTTTAATAAAAAATTCAATATTTACATACATGATGTGTTGTGAGTTAATTTTATGAGTTTGCTTGCAAGCAAATTTTGTGTGACAGACTGAGCTAGCTGATGGCAGATAGATAGATTTCTGAATAAATCTGTGATTCTGTGAGCAACTCAATCTGCCTGTGTGCTTTGCCTGATTTTGGGTAAAAGTTGCTCTTTTTTATAAAAAAATCAATATTTATATAAATATTTATAATGTTTACATACAAGTCATGCCCAGCCAGTCACATGACCACCAAGCCACACCCACAGAACCGGTTTGTGGTCCCTGAGATTTAAAATTATGAGTTTGGTGGTCCCTGAGGTCCAAAAGGTTGGTGACCAGGGGTGGGTTTCTAATGGTTCCGTCCACCTCTGTAGAACTGGTAGCTCTGAAGAGCAGCAGACAGAACTGTTTCTAAGTCTGCTGATGTTTTTGCCCACCCACCCACCTGGGCTCTTACCTGACCTTTATTTTCTGATTTTTTTCAACTTCAGCTGCCATGCAAGGCACAGCTGCAGTTAAAAAAGCAGAAAAAAAGGGCTTTTTCAAAGGCTGCTTCTCTGCATGCAGCCTGCTGATGACGATTTACAGGCGCGTTCCGGCAGGGTGCAGGGAAGCACATTGTAAATCACCAAACCTCATAAATTACTGAATTGGTAGTTAGCCCTGTCAGATCCCACCCCTGTTGATGACCCCTGGTCTGGATAACCAACCCAGATTGAATCTCGCAACATTATCTTGGGACATATATATTTGCCTTCATTTGTGGAATATACATTTGACTCTTATGCCAGTTTTAAAAATTTCAATAAACAGATGTGGTACAATTTATTGTTTTGTCACAGATAATTTCTGAGAGAGAATGGCTTTCATAGCTTCGATGGAACTATGAAATTCAGTTTCCTGGTTTTTAGCTTGGTGCCTTAAGCACTAGACCAAATTGGTTTTCCTAAATGGTGAATTTATTCATAATATAAAATAAAGTAGAAAAATTGAAACACCTTTGTGGTTCCTTCTATTGTTCTGGGATTCAAATTGCCCTTAACATGAAAGAGATCAGGATGTCCTTCCGTCTCATTGACATTAACATTGCATTGTTTTTTTCTTTTCAAAAGTTAACTGACCATATAATGTTTCCTTCTGAAAATCCATCTGCAAGTTGATGATACTGTGGGTTGAAATACAATATCAAGAGAGATTACTTTTTCAATCCTGATATTCCCAAAGTTTTTTTACCAGCAATCATTAGTTGAACCATGAGTTTATAATGATTCTTCAGGAACAAAAATTTCCTGTACTATCCAGTATCCAGTAGGCAGTAGTAACTGTGATTTCATTTTTCCCATTATAAGATTTTGGAAATTACTAGTTTGATTGGTGATATGTTGACAAAAACACATTTATACTTAATGACTATTAAGTATGGCTACTTATTATATTTAGTAATGTAACTAAGGTGCTAAATACGAAAGGATCATTCTCCTTTTTACCCTAAGGATTTTCAGCATAGAAGATTCCAATACAACTACCATCTTATAGAAAAAGTTTAACTATTGAGGTATATTTCTGTAATTTTCTCAGGTAGAGTGTGTGAAATAATAACTTTGAATACTAAAATGAAATTCCTTTCAAATGGAATAATGAGCTTTAGCTGATGTTCCTTAGATGCATCAAACCAACCCATAATATGGAACTAATGCTGTATGGATAGAAATTGTGGATCATGGGTATTAAGGACCATTATATCTGAAACCAAGGGAGATTTCTAATAAAAGCTATTTTCTTTAAATATGGGATGTCTTCAAATTGAGGTCCTAATTTAAAAAAGCAAATATAAGATTCGACCATCCCAGTTTTAGTAATTAACAGACTTGTAAAGCTACTTCCTAAATATTCATAGTTAATAAAATGATAAATTCAGTGGCAGTCCCAAATTTAGACCTCCTCCTTAACAGCCATCTGTTACAAATAACTTTTACTACTGCCTGCAGCTTTTCTTTTTATGATACATGCCATCTGGCTTACTACTGATATGTATCTTGAGTCTTTGAAATGTTTTGGTTCATTGTTCTTCAAGTATTCTCCCTTTCCTGATTTGCCATGTAAGTATGACTTGTGAATCCTTCTGAAAAATTATACTTCAATTTGTCTGCAGGATTGTATATTTAACAGCTGATAATCCTGATAATTGCTAAGAAGAATCAAGGGGCTGATTTTAACCTTCAAAGTTGATATTTGTCATAAGAGTTCACTATGTTGTGCCACAGAATTTTATCAGTATTTAAAAGGCAGAATACATGGTTAGAAAACACGGTTATTCATTATATACGAATGGTATATACAAATAAGAATGGTATCAAAGAAAAAAATGAATTTCTGGTAGAATTCCAATTGATTCATGCAGTGTTGTGACAAACCTGTGTCGTCAACAATCCATATCCTGATTTATCATGCAAAGACTCATCTTCTCATGTGAAATCCACAGAATATTTTAAAGACCACATGTTTATTGTGGCAAAAACTTTCCTAATTGTAGTCTATTCATTTGATACAAATGAGAAATTTATTTACGATAAGGATGGCCTGAATGTTCTTTTCTTTATATTGTATCTTTTCTTTTTTCCCCCTTTGGATTGCATTTGAGGTAATGAGTAGCAGCATGAAAGTGTATAAAAATGTGAATGCTGCATTTTCTTGCTAATAGTAGCTTCTACTTCAAGACATTCCAGAGTTTATTTACATAAAATAAATCAGCATGATATAAGAACAAGTATATAAATTAAAAACAGTAAAGTCAAATAATAATATTATATTATTATTTAATAATATAAATAATATAATATTATTAATAATATTAATACCAACATTAAAAATACACCTTTAAAAATCCAGTAGATTAAAATAAATTTCCTGCTTTAGAAAACATAAAATGAGTTAGCTTGCGGGTGTCCCTGTAGAGTCATAAAAAAATAAAACATACAATATCCTATTCCTTCAATTAATGAGCATAGTCTCAGAAGATTTTGGTGTCAAATGAAGATAAGCTTTCTGCAAGACAGGTTGAACCTTTAGTGACTACATGGACACTTCAGTGTAGCTTTCTTGACAGTAATATAGAAATGATTTGCCATCTCTTTGATTTGTTTGATTCTGGTTTTTTTACTTGCAATATACAGTCCTGATACTTCTCTGCTGGCTCCCAGTCTGACAGTTTTTTCTATTCTTTGAGATCAAGAAAACAAACAAAATAAGAAAAATATCTTCCTTGATGAACTTCTGCCTTTGTGTAAATTGTAAAAAATATAGCTACAAGATAAACTGTGTGTAACTTGAAAACTTGTATGTTGCTACACAGTACTGAATTAAATGGGTCTTCTTGTGCCTCTTGCTCCTCGCTGAAGACTTCTGCGGGTACGTCATTGTTTTTGCTTGCATTTATTTGTGAATGTTTATTGTAATTATTTTGTTTTTCTGGAGTTTCTTTTTCTACCGGAGGGTTTTCTTTTTCTACCGGAGGGTTCCCCCCGTATTTTGTTATTCAGGGTCTCCCCCTCTCTGGTTGGTCTGGTGATATTTTGTGTAACGTTTGTGATGTTGTTGGTGTGTGTGTGTGTTGTTCTTCGTGTCTGGGTGCGTCAGTGGTGCATTCTAGTCGTGACCTTAACTGGTCAATGTGTCTGTCATCTGGCCGTCATCTGTCTCTAGTCTATAGGACCATGTCCTGTTATTTGTGTTATCCTCGCCGGTACCCACAATGGGTGGCCGGTGAGGTTCTTTGCATAGACTAAATATCCTGGTTTGAATTTGTGATACTTGCTGAGGAATCGGTTGGTTTTTTGGCGGCGTATGTTGGGTGTAATCTTTCTAATTGTGAGCGAGTTTTCTGCCCATGAGTAATTCTGCTGGCTTTTTATTTGTAGTGGAATTGGTGTTATGTGCTGATAGTGAGCATTTTTTTCAATTCTTTCCTGCATGTCCCCTGTGTCTAATTTGTCTAATATTTCTTTGGTATACCGGACCATGCGTTCTGCTCTTCCTTCGTCGCCGGTCAGGCCGGTGCTGTCAAGGCGTGTCGTAGGCCTTTTCAGCAAGGAATTTTTTGAATTGTAATGCAGTAAACTGTGGCCCATTATCGGAGACAAGCAAGTCCGGTAACCTGTGTGTGGTGAATAGTTTCAGCAGTTGTTTGATGACCGCTTCAGTGGTAGTAGAGGGCATGAGGCTTACTTCCAACCAATTGGAGTAAGCATCTACTACGATTAGAAATGTATGCCCTTTTGTTTGCCCCGCAAAGTCTATATGTATACGTGACCAGGGGCCCTTGGTTGTTCCCAATCCAGGACAGGTGCTGAAGGGGTGCAGGGCGGGAGTTTTGGCATTTCCCACAGGTTTCGACCCACTTCCCAATGTCTTTATCCATCTCTGGCCACCATACGTAGCTCCTGGCCAGGGATTTCATTCGCATCTGATGCCCGGGTGGCCTTTGTGCAACATACACAGTACCTGTTCTTGTAATGGTTCTGGTATTATTACCCAATCACCCCAAAGTATAGAACCTTTTAGCAATGACAGTTCAGTTTGCCTATTCTTGAAAGGTTTAAAAGTAACGTCTGTCTCGTTTTCCGGCCACCCTTTTCCTACCCAGTTTAACACTTGTGATAATGTCTTGTCTTTTACGGTCATTCTGGCAATGTCAGCCGCGGTTATTGGTAGATTTGTCTAGAGTCTCAATTTGTGGGGTGGAAATGGTTGGAGCCGGGTCAGTCTCTATGTTTGGTAGGGGGTTGCGACTCAAGGCCTCAATGTGAGAAATGTCTTTACCCGGTCGATGGATCAGTCTATAGTTGTATGCCGCCAGGAACTCGGACCACCTTGTCATTCTCGGAGGTAGTATGTTTGGGGTGGCTCTGTTTCCTGCGAGTATTCCTAAAAGGGGTTTGTAATCGGTAACAAGGGTAAATGTCCTACCGTAAAGGTATTCCTGGAAACGTTTTACGCCGGATATTGCCGCCAATGTCTCTCTGTCCAACTGGCTATTGTTCCGTTCAGTTTTTGAAAGAGTCTTTGAGTAAAAGGCGATGGGGGCTTCTCTTCATCAGGCAGGACTGGCTAAGTATGGCTCTGACGCCAAACGGTGATGCATCGCAGATGACTGTTAATGGTAATGTCTCACTGTATTGCATCAATACTGAGTCGGAGGTGATGAGGTCTTTTCATCTGCTGGAATGCTGTCTCTTCACGTTGTCCTCAGGTCCAGGTGGCCGATTTGTCTAATAGTCTATCTAGTGGTTCCACCTAGTTGCCTTCTGTTGTAGAAAGACGTGGTAAAAGTTTATAAGTCCCAAGAATGCTTGTAATTCAACTTTATTTTTAGTCTTCTTTGATTGCCTTAATTTTTTTTTTTCTGTGGGTGGATGCCCTCTTTACGATTTGGTACCCCAGGAAGTCGACTTTTAATGTGGCCAATTTAACTTTTTCTTTTTCACCTTGAGTCCGCTTTTTTGGAACCTTTGAAAACCTCTCTGAGACGGGCTTCTAATTGTCTCTCGTCGTTAGCTGAGACGAGCACGTCATCAAAGTATGGGACTACTCCTTTTATCCCTTGTAATAATCGCTCCATTAGGCTTTGGAATACCCCAGGGGCTACGCTGACTCCGAATTGTAGCCTTTTACATTTGAATGCTCCCCTATGAGTCATGATTGTTTGTGCCTCTGCTGTTTCAGGGTCTACTGGCAATTGTTGGTTAGCTTGGGCAAGGTTGAGCTTTGCGAAGACCCTGCCCCTCCAAGAGTGTAGTAGATGTTGTACTTCCGGAACTGGATATGCACTTTGTTGTAGCGCATTGTTTAGGGTAGCCTTGTAGTCCCACAAATTCTCATGGAGCCATCTGGCTTAACTGGGGTCATGATTGGGGTTTCCCATTTGGGTGTGGTCAATTGGTTCCAGAATGCCTTGTTCTATCAGTTTTTTAATTCTTCATCAATTTTGGGTTTTTAGTGCGAAGGGGACTCCCTCGCCTTTAGTCTAATTGGAGGCTATGGTTGGGTCTAAATTGAATGAAATAGGGGACCCTCGGTACTTTCCTAACTTTCCATCGAAAACATCCTGGAACTCTCTTATCAGGTTCTCCTCCAGTCTGCGTCGGTGATGCAGTTAATGCCGGTCACTCTGATTCCTAGAGGTTCGAACCACTCAGTCCCAGCAGGCTTGGTCTGTTCCGGTCTATGATGGTTAGAGGCAATATCTTTTGGTGTTCTTTGAAGCTTATCTGGAAGTGTCCAAGTCCGACTACCGGTATTCTGTTCCCTTGGTAGTCTTTTAAAATTAGCGATTGGTGTTCTAGTTCAGCTCTGCCAATTGTCGGTACTAGTCTTAATGGTATCCCATGATACCATCGATAGGTACGATCTGGAATCGACCTCCATCTTACATTCTTGGCCCTCGATCCGGACTGCCACATGTACCTTTCGCCATTTGTTCATTAGAATGGCTGATGGTAATGGTTTGATGAGTTTCCTTTTTCCTATAGTTTTCGTTTGGCTGCTTGCCTTTGCCTTCACGACTCTTGTGGCTCCATGTTGTCCTTTCTTTATTTCTTGTGGTGTGTTGTCCTCGGTCTGGGGCTGTAGCTTTTCCAGTTTTGGCATACTCGTGTGATGTGGCCCCACTGTTCGCCAGTACCGGCACACAGCGTCTGAGAACTGGCACTCAGAACGGGGGTGGTCTCCTTCACATCCGGCACACTGAAACCCCGACTTATGACCATTTCTCAGTCGCCGCTCTCAAGTCAGCCTGGAGTCTGTGGATTTCTTCTTCATCATCCTCGTCTATTCCAGACGATCCACTGTCTGTATAGCGTGCGGCGGTTTTGTGTGTGCTTTCTACCTTCTTCTTGGTGCTCTGATTCATCTCGGTCGGTGTCTTTGGTGAGTTGGCATTTCATCTGCTGGCATCTTTGCCACTGAATTTTTGGTTGCTTCTTGCTGCCATGGCTTCAGCAAATAGCCTCGGTAATGGTAATCTTTGGCTGGGTTAGCAGCCGGCTTTGTAGGGTAAGGTCTCTTAGTCCGAGGACCATGCGATCCCTCATGGCTTCGTCCATGTTTAGGAATTCGCATGCCCCTCCAATGTCCCTGAGAGCAGCTACAAAGTCTGCAGTGCTCTCACCTTCCCTCTGGTCCCGTTTGTAAAACTCGTGTCTCCTGATGAGGCTGGAGATGGTCAGTGTTGTAGTGAGCCTTCAGCAGCTCTCTCTAAGTCTGGCCAGGTCATCTGCTTCACATTGTCTGTTTCGCTAGTGCCTTGGCCATCTTGAACACTGTGGGCCCACAGTGCGTCAGGAATACGGCTCTTTTTTTGGTTGTTCCGAGATTCCTTGTAGATCGTTGCTCTCCAAGAACATGAGAAATCTATTGATATAGGATTCCCAGTCCTCTGCTGCTGTGTGAATGGTGCGGGTGCGAGTTGGTTCCAGCCATTTCGTCTGCTCGGTTTTCGATGCCACGTGCCCGACTGATCTCTTTTTTCAGAATCCCACCTTCGTCGCCAGTGTTGTGTTCGCGGAAATGAGACTCGGAAATCAGCGCAACTTCAGCTCTTTTATTTAGTGCAGAAAGTCCGTCTTAACCAGGAGCCGCAGCAGCTCTTTTTATAGAGAAGCTGCTCACGGCTAGTGTCCAATGACAGCTACTTGTTTTTCCCGCCGCTCGAATTGGCCAATCATAGGCTTGCTATAATTGGCCAATCAGCGTTGAGAAAAGTAACCAATCAGCGTCGGGTATTTTTGTCCAATAAGAATAGCCTATTTGGAGTATGTTATATATGGAACAGGCTTTGTATTTTTTTTTTTTTTTGCTTTATGTTGCTATAATGGAGAAAGTTATCTTGTTGATTCTGAACTAACACTTTGAGAATTTGTAAAGCGATTTGAGAAGTGATTTGCAATAGAATAATACTGGGGGGGGGGAGGTTAGCCAGATGCCCTCTCATACCTGTTCAAAGTAACTTATTAGTAGATATAAGTAGATAACTATAATAATTGTCACAGAAGAAAGCAATATTTAAAACATTTGATTTATTATAGTCAAATTTATAATCATCAACATATAGCTATTAATATAAATATCAACATAGTGACATCAACATACAGCTATTGATATAAATGCCAACTTTTCTGTTCCAAGATGGAATTCCTTAAGTGACACTGCTAAAGCAGATATCATTCGAAGTTATTTCCTTAGTTCTTTCCACCTGGTTGTTGTTTTTGCAGTAAATTAGAGGATTTAACTCACATATTTTCAGACAGCTCTGCTGAAGCTTCCTTTTGGATTCATTCCCGACTCTGACAGGCCTGGAAATGGCATCCCAGCTAAGAGAAATTTGCACATAAAATTGTTTCAAATTATGCTCCTCTTTTTATTTTTAATTACCAGTAGGTTTTTAATAAAAACATGGTGTATGATAACTTTGGTGCTTAATAGTATTTTACTTACTATTTTAATTTTTTTCCAGTTCTGTCACAAATAGAATTTGACTGTCAGAGCAAGCACCTGTGTTTTCAATAGCAGACAACAGCAGATGGAATTTTTCACAGCTGCAGATAGATCAGTCATCTAATCGTGCTCTCCTACAACACTGTTGTTATATACAGCTAAGAAACCAACTAAACCAGTTCCTAAGCAAGCTTATTTAGGCTACATATTATTCAATTACATTCTGAAAAAGTTCTTTATGTGATTCTCAGCTTACAAATGTTGATATCTTTATGTGAATATTCTTTGGAATTAGTTGGATTCAGACAAAAAAGAACATTAAAAATTACAGATCTACGAAAATATTTTGCAATTATAATGTTCCCTCCCGACCACAGGTCATCCAACCTCAAAACACAGGTTGAAGAGTCTGTTTCAATCAGATCCTTCTGGTGAATGGCCATTCTAAGAGTTAATATTCAAGAATAGAACATTCAGCTTGAAAATGTTTTCCATACTTTTGTTGAACATTGAGCATAGTTACTCAGTGACGTAAGAGTAATGTGACCAGAGATTATTTTGAGATGATTATGAATGAATGAGTGAATGAGATAATGATGTAAGGATGCCAATACTTCTTGAGCTTTTCCCAGAAGTGCTTGTAACACACTCATTTTGGCAATAAATACAGCCATGAGCTTCTGAGTTGATATGAGAAAGTGAAGGAAAAAATAAACTTTTGAGTTTGGCACAATGACATCTACTGAAATTACTAGATGCTGAATGAAGCTTCCTGCTTTTCTGAGCACAGTGTTGTATCACATTTCCAGATTTCTACTGGCAGCATGCATTGAATTATGCTGTTGGGAAAAGGGATACATCAGCCACTGCTCTGCTTGAGTTCTTTACTGTTTGGCTTTTTGGAGCATAAATCTGCTGATGTCCAAATAAACCTTGGTAGAAGTTGTCTGATTTCTTGCTATTTGTTCTTAGTAAATATATAAATAGATAATTGTTTTGAGATAATAAATTAACTTAGTAGGTTTCCACTGGCAATCATAGGCATATGTACATAGAAATATAATCCAGTGAATTCTATAGAATTCACAGCTGCATTGCTCACATCTCTTTGTAGTACTAATTGTTGCTTCAGCAGTGAGACTGAAATTTTATGTTTAATTGCAAAATGATGAAATTAGGCTGAACATTTTAGTAGTAAATTTTACAGAGAAAATCTCTAACTTCATGTTCTCAATAGAAAAGTGATGGTCTCCAAAACCATTGTACCATATTCCATAGTATCAGTAATTTTCTGCCTGTTGTGGCAGATGAAGTCCAACATGAGCTTAGGCATTTATTTTAGAGAAGTAACATATAATTAATGAAGAAGCGTAATCAGGAGCAGGAACTACAAGAGAGACAATCAAAGAAACATAATTTTGCAAGGAATCAAAAATTGTCTAATTTTATAAAAGTTGAAAAGATTCTTCCAAACTAGTTTACTTTTGGGAATCAAATCCTAGAAGAGGGGAACCAGAAGTCTGTCTTTTTTCAGGTGTTTCAGGATAGAAATTAATATATGACCATATGTTTTCAGAAGAACATAAAGATAATTACTCGTATTTTTAATGGGGTTTCCATAATATAAATAGGCATGGGACAAGCAGAAGTTTAAATCTGAACTTTTTCTTGCTTTTTTGCAACATCTCTGCAGAATTTTTGCTTATGATTCTCCGGTTAGTGGCACAGAAGTCCAGGTACATAAATACTCTGAAATTAATATAATTTGTGGCTTAAGTTTTGCTTCTCACAATGATAATAGTAATATCCTTTACATCCCCAAATGACTGACTATGGTCCTTTTTTTCTTACGTACAGTACAAGTATTCTTCAACTTAATGATGAATTGCTTAGAAACTGCAGAGTTATAGAAAACCCAAAAAGGGGAACTTACAACCTGGATTCAAAATTCCAATAGTTAGATCCCTTTTGTAATCATTTGACTTTTGTAGTCATGTAATACAGCTCCATTTATAGCTGTTTGTCAGCAGCCACGGCTCCATTTATCGCTGTTTATAGCATTCTGCAGTTATGTGACCATATTTTACAATGGTTTTGCTGAAAATCTGTGCTTCTGGAATGAATACTGCAAAAGATATCATAAGATCAGGTTGGTCATGCGACTGACATGTTTTACGGCCATCATGGCATACAACCATAATGGGCAGGCTCTATTGCAGTCATGTCAAGGACTATCTGTAGAACACAAGGAATGCAATTGTTTCAATTTCTTTTTACCCTGGAAAACACTGTTAGGAAACCTGTAGGTTTTGAATTGATGCCTTTTAAGAGATAGAAACACAGTTTGGTCAGGAAAGCATATGGTAGTCATTGAATAATTGAATGGTTTAGTGATCTTGAAAGTAATGAAATATGGTAATCTCTATTTTGAATTACATTTTGTAATTCAATTACATTTTGTAATTACATTACATTTAGTGCCACAGGTCTTAAAACATATAGAATGTTTTAAAACCATGATAACAAGCCAAAAGTAGCTCCTTTGTATCACAAATGCTATAATCAATAATAAAGAACATTAATTCAGATAATCAGTGAAAAAAATTAAATTCAGTTTTAGGTCTGAAATTCGTCTGCTTCACCTTAGAAAAGATTTGACTAATTGAAAACGAGAAAAAATATATTGAAGTTAAACTAACAGAATTACGTTGCCATTTTGGGACTTCTCTATGCACAGTAAATACAAACAGGAGATTAAAAACTGTAGTGGAGATAATAGGTTTCATCTCTATTCAGTAGAATATCCTGGAAATATTTTATTAATTACATACATAGAAAAAAAGAAAGCATTCATTCTGATCCTCCAAACCATAGGAACAATTATAAGAACAGTGGTATCTGAATCAATTTATTATTGCTATTTTCTAAAACATACATTGTGAGAGAACTATCAGACAGAAATTACCCAGTTTTAATCATTGAATCCTTTGTTGTTTTAGTTTATATGGTAAATAAATAATCTGTACAATGTAGTTTTTAAAGAGGTATTTGACTTTAGATTCAAAAATAAAATATTTCTAATTGAATTTATTTACTTTTTATTTATGTGGATTATAAATTGATTGTTATTTTATCTGTACTTTGGAATATTATAAAAGATATATTGGTGTTGTCGAATCTTCCCAGGTTCCAGAATACTATTTGTAAGAAGGTTTGTTAAATAATCAACAGCTTTTACAGCACTGTTTCAAATAGTCTTTTATAATATAAGTGTCCCATTAAATTTAGTTGTCATCATTGAACATTATCAAGCAAAAGTGTTAATTAGTCTGTGAAGCATCTGTGGAGATTCTCCAATGCTCCAATGATATGTTATAAAAAAATAGCCAAATAAAATTCATAAATGAGGATGAATGGAAAATGATACTTAGGTAGTTCAAGAAATTATACATAGCCATGTAAAATTACATGTGGAGTGTAAGGTGGTGGTTATGATATTGCAGTTGAACCCCTTTATATATGAATTTGCTACATATATTAAAGAGATGTTATATGGTCTTAGTTAACTGAGTTTGCTATCCTGCATTTTTTCTAAACCCCTGCAGATATTGGTGACATTTTTTTCTAGTTGTTATTTATTTCCTATTTATATTTATAGTAGCTTAAGTATTTTAGAGAATGGGTCATGTTTGCTTTAAAAATAACTGATTACAAGCTTTTCATGGAGAAGTTAGATGATGCTTCGAGGTACTTCCACCTTCCTACCTGAAATAGAAAGAATGGGAGCAGAAGGTAGTAATATTGTAGAAGGATAGATCTATGCACCAGCTGTAAGGGCTGAAATACGTTATTTGACTGAGCTGAATAATTCAATTATTAGATAATTTAACAATATCGGCCAAGGATACAGTTAATAGTTAAATTTCTTAGGTTGGATTCACACATCATTCTCTGCTATGATCTGTGAACTAAATTACTGAATAATTATTTATATTGTATTATTGGTATTACACTAAATATATTATAATATTGGTATAATACCAAATTATTGAATAATGTAAATGTTCTAACAGCCTAGGGATTCAATTGATAATATGATATATAAAATTATATATATTGTGTTAATATTGAAAAACTTATTTCTAATTAGTGTTCTTCATTTCTCTGTATTCTTTATTACTCCTTCTTTGCTTTCATTGGAGCCCCAGTGGATTCTTTCTGTTGCTAAGGAGAATTTTGTCTGAGAGAGTATATATATCAGTGCCTACTCTTAATCTGTGCCCTAACCTTCTCGTCAGTTCTTTTATATGATTGCCTTAATAGTCACCTTATTGGGATGTTTCTCTGCTCTGTCAGCTAAGGCAAAATGAGGATATTTATCCTTACTTCATTTTTGGCAGTTTTATTGGCCTCTCTATTTTTCTCTAAACCAAGAAGAAAAAAAGACCAAAATATTTTGGAGCTGAAATATATAGATATGGGACTGAGACCCTTTTTGCCATGCCCTAAAACATGAAAAATGTTCTGATTGTGACAGCAAATTATAGCTGACTGGTGCCTGTCCACTGTTTCCTTGTCTGAATGTTGATTTTTCATACATTCTCCAAAATACACAAAATACACAAAATAAGAAGCCTACTAAATATGGATGCTTGTTTGGAAAGCACTGATGACTGTGCTTTGTGATTCTTGAGCAAGTATTTTTGCTTTGGTCTTGGTATGTTCCAGGTCTCATCTAGCTGTTACATAGCTTACTTGACTAGTCTTTACAATTTCAGAAGATCGATGTCCACCTATATCAGGGGAATCTTTATATTTCATAAGTTCATACATAAAAGATAGTTCTGTGGTCTGATTATATTTTCCTTCTGCATATTATTTCTGATTCCATTCAAGGGACATTTATCCCTTGACCTTTCTTCCTATCCATCCTTGTTCCCTTGTTCTGTAATTTTATACCTCACTTTATTTTTATACTATTGTATTAGGATCCATTTTTCATTCAATGCATAGATTAAAAAATTCGTTAGTCTATATCACATGTCAAACTCACCATGTCACATTGCTGTCACATGATGTATCACAATGTTTTTTCTTTTGTGGAGCTGGGGTGGGCATGGCCTACATGTGACACATCCAGCACGCAACCCGCCAGTCTGACACTCCTGGTCTATATTGTCATCTTCTCCAACACAACTTCTTTGCACAGATACTTTACATTGATTGTTTCCACTCCAGTAACTTCTAGTTATCTGCCACCTGTCTTGTATGTCTTTAAAACGCATAATGGATTGGGCATATGTGACAGAATGAATGACAAGCAATAGGATTAAAAGCAGTTGTGCCTTTTATACTGAGCAGAGATGGGCTTTTGGAGTTGCTCGCTCTTATATTTTCACTTTTATGTGTGGTGTACAGGGACTACAGTGAAAAAAAATAAATTGTTTACTTCTAAGACTAGTTCTTAAAAATGCATTCACATATATCATCTGCTTTCCTTTTTTCCAGGTATTGCTTTGGTAGATGTTCCTGGTTTCTGGACAGCACCAGTTTAAAAAGAATTGTGAGGAAAATAGGAATATCTGTTAGGACATGCGGATGAGATGTATTTTCTTTCAAAAAAAAGTGCTCTACAACAGAAAATTTAAAATTGGGCATCAGCAAAACTATGAAATTTAGTTCAATCAGATCTTATGTGAACTTATAGGAACTTTCTGTTCCTATTCAGCTGACTGAGTAGGCACAAACATCTAATGCTTTCTGATTTGGTTTTAAGTCATGAAAGCTTTATTATAGCTTCCTATGAGCAATTTGTACTTATGCAGTACAGTAATATCATAAGCCTCTTTTTGAATAGGGAAGCAAACGGCTTGAAATGTAGTCATAGAGTTATTTGTCTGTGCATTGGGGCATTCTCTCATACACTTGAATACTGTTCATTCATATCCACATAAGGTGCAAAGTACAAGATTGCAGTCAAACCAAATTCTTTCTGTTCTGTATGGAACTTGGTAGGTTCCAAGTCCCTCATTCTGATTGGCCGAAAAGGCCACTTATGGATTGGTTCAC